>JAKSZP010008393.1:0-66083 GCA_022478985.1 Massospora cicadina
CGTGCCATTCACATGGATGGCGGAATGCCAATGGGCCTTTGAGGCTGTTGAAGTTTTTACTTCAGTGCCAGTTCTAATAAATGCTGATGAAGATATTCCTTTTATTGTAGCTTTCATTGCCTCTGGCACAGCCATGGGGGCATTATTGCTACTGGAAAATGATGTCCACAAACACCCAGTGTCATATTTCTCTAGGATTTTTGGATGCCAACCAGTCATAGTCTTTTATGATAAATAGATGATCGCGGTAGCATGGGCAATGATGAAGTAGCAGTATTAGCTGCAGGGAGAAAAGCTCACGGTGATGGTGCACATGGATAATAAATCACTTATATACTATCAAAAGCTGCAGAAGTTGGTGCACAGACAAATATAACCCACTCAGACTTGCTCAACCTCAACTCCAAAATGAATTTGTAAAGGGGAATATGCACATATTATCAGAAAAACTAAGTAGAAGCCTGGCAATATAGGCTGCTCCCATGGAAGAGGTCAAATTGGTTATAGTGATTTTCAATAAACAAGCGCTTTCTGAGACATCAGCAGAATCAGCAACCATTGCTGCCATTGTGATCCCTGCAACACCCTCAATTTTACCTTTGACTACCACACCTGAGCCCTCTGACAACTCCATGGGCCCATGTGACAGGAAACTCCTGAAACAAGCCCACCAAGCAGCACTGATGGGTCCCTCTTTGACACAGTACTGGATGTGAAAGCAGAAACTATCAAAGGACAAGCACTTGGAAGTCAGATACAGTCGGGGAAAAGCCCCTTGAGTTGATGCTCAATAAAGGATACAGTGATTTATTTTCAGGATTGCATATGTGTGCCTGAAAGTTTATGGCCTAAGTCACAAAGGAACATCATGACCCACCAAACATGGGACAACCTGGAGTTAAGAAGACTAATAGCCTAATAAAGAGAATGTACAACTGGAATGGACTGATAAAAGATGTGCAAGCTTGGATAGAATGCTGCCTGACCAGTGCATGATCCAAATCTGACAGAATTGGGCGAAAAAGCTCTTGCATCCACCACAACAAGCAGCGGGACCATGGCATCAGTATCAGTTGACTTCATAGTCAGTCTACGCACTTCAAAGGGGTATAACGTGATCATGATAGCCATGGACAGCTTCACCAAATATGGCCTGTTCATCCCATGCTTAACTACAACCATGGCGGAATACATGGTCCACTTATTTGTGACACATGTCTTCACCTTGTTTGGGGTACCATATGAGATATTTAGCGATAGGGACCACAATTCACGTTCAGATTCTGGAGGCCCTGTGAGAAATACTTCACAACAAACCATGTGATCCATTATCTTATCCCCTCTGTCCAATGGACAAGTGAGTCAACTAAAGAGTCCCTAGAGCAACATCTCTGGTGCTACACCTCCGCTGCTCAGATACTAGGGATAAAAATCTGGCCTTAGCCCAGATCTTATATAATAATTTCCTGCACGTTTCTACTGGAATGTCGCCGCTGTGTGCCAACTTACTCTTAAAACCCAGAAATTACAATTAGTTCCCAAATTCAATCAATTACTCCTGCAACAGATAGCTTCACAACACACATTTTAAAATACACCAGAAGGTGCAGAGGCAATTAACGAAAGCCTCCCAGGATGCCAAGCATTTCACCAACCAAAAAACGGAGAGTAGCTCCTGAATACCAGTTGTACAACATGGTGATTGTGGACAGGACAAAACTTAGCCTCAAGGTACCCTGCCGCAAACTGGCCTGCAAAGGGCAGGAATGTTCCCTATCAGTAAAGTCTTGAATAATGGGTCATTTTATGTAAATTTACCACCGCACAGAAAGATCCATAGGTCCTTCCATGCGTCAGCGCTGTCACCATTCAAATGAAACCAACCTGCGGATATTGAACCCTTGTTGATAGAAGGAACACTGGAATTTGGGGTAGAGGAAATCTTGGGCTCAATGAAATATAAACGGGGGATTCAATAATTGGTAGTGTGGAAAGGGTAACCCGCTTATGACAACAGTTGAATTTCAGCCCACAATTGTACCAATTGTCAGGATCTAATCACCGCGTTCATGCACAAAATCCTACTTAACCCAACGCCAACTGCTATGCAACCCCAGACCCTCGCATCTATTAAGCTGTCCCTACCTTAAAAAACTATGCTCTGGTATGGGCTCTGGAGGGAGGATTAGCCCTTGTCCTTTTAGAAAGGGTAATGTGAGGATCGGCTGCCCCATAAAACTGAATCAGTAGATTCAACTCTTTTGGTCAAAGAAGGGGGAATGTCCTGGAGCTCTTCCATTAGGAAAATTGGTAGATTTAGGTAACAACTTTGATGAGCGGTGGGTTTCTTCCAAGGCCCCTTGTACTAATTCTATGACAAGTTTAATAGGAGGGGGAGTATTTTATCAGGAAATACAATACATTAAAGCCTATGTCATGAAAATTGCAACAATTTGTGATGAAATCCAATGACAATTGAGGAAATAAATACTGAAGTCCTGAAAGGAATGCCAGCCCCAAAAAAATTTAGCAAAGATCCCTCCAAAGGGAAAGAATTTTTGTTAGGAAAATTGTAAGATATGCTGGCATGCAGAACTTCTATGGAAGAAAATATTATGTTTATATTTATTCAAGGCAAGCTGACCAGGGGACGGACATTACTGAAATAGAGAAACAAAGTATTAACATGGAACCTGAGCAGGGTCAACTCTGTCGTAGAAAGTTTTTTTCACCTCCAGATTGGGACTCAGATTTTTCTGGTTATGTCATGGGTAAGGTTTTCGTGTTATTATACTACTAACTGCCAATAGCTTCCTTCAGCTGGCACCCCGATCAATGTGCAAAGGGCTGGAATCGAACCTGCAACCTTCAGGTTGGTAGCTGTACGCCCTACTGACTCGCCTTCCACCCCCTTATGGAAGAAAATATTTGGCAACAGGAACTGCAAATTAAGGCAACTGATATCTGCAAGCTGAGCCATGATGCAAAAGTCCCAGCGTTTTAGGAAGATTTGCGCGCCTTTCATAAAAATGTTCCAAAGTTCCTGTCCCTCACTTCCCTTCAATAATAAGAACCCAGTGCTCTGCTTATAGTAGAGTGCTGGGTTAATTTGTACTGTTTTTAATAAACATTTGACTTCACAAAAATTATTTGAACATTTTATAAGGTTTAACTAGTATGGCAATCCCAAAGGAACCACATTCAACTGATAGAGGGTCCACACTCATTTGTATTGGTTATGATAATGGCCGTCACAATGGTTATCTCAACTATTGCCTCTCTCAGCTCAGAAACCCCCAGGGTTTCATACCCTATGAGATTTTCAAGATTCCCTAATCCAGAAAAATGACTATTGGAATCTTAAAGTGAACGGAAAAACCAAACACTCAACTTAATCCATCAAAACTATGAAGGAAATGGAAATAATTATTTGAAAGTCGCATCTTATGGACTCTGCTTGTAAGTCTTGGGGACCAGCCCCTACAACTGGATAGGGAGCAGCATCCCTTCCAGACCAAAAGGGGGCCAAAGGCCCAAGTGGACCCCCTGTCACAGTTGAGCGACCTGGCGCACGTGGTTGATGAGCGCTGGGTAACTGCCCTTCCGCCTAGGGATACTCAGATCTCTCCCCTTCCCCCCTCCCCAACCCTGATAAAATTGGGAGAGTGGACCTGCCAGGAGATCATGCAGGCCAGGGGCCATGGGCAGGCCCCTAAGACCCCTCACTCTCCAGGGGAAATTTACCCAAAATTTGAAAAAACAGCCAGCGCAGGTATCAGAGCTCAGTCTGAAAATTCCAGGCCAACTGAGCTGGTCCAGACTGGTCAGGTCTGAGAGTCAGATTGTAACTCAATTCAGGTTTCAAACCAGGACACCAGTGACTCAGACCAGTTACTCCAACCCCCTGGAATGGATCTGAGACGTTTGGATTGCGTAGACAATCAAATTGAGAGTCTGGACTGGGTTGCAGACAACCAAGCACCAAGACCACAGCCCCCCAGGATGAATCCAGGGAATCCAAACCGCATAAGCTGCCCAACTCAATTGTCAAGGCCCAGATTGGCACCATCGACCTGGTCTGACCCCAAAAATTTGGGAAAATCAGAAAAAGTTTTTTTTTTTTTTTTGCCAAGATGTTGGACACCCATCCACTCCCCCACCCGCCAGCCAACCAAACCCCATCGCCAATCCCCAACTACCCAATACCCTAGCATCTCAACTATGCGATTTTCCCAATACTTAAGGCAACTTCCCTGTTGATGGGCAGTTGTCAGTTCATTCTCTATTCTCCTTGCGCTTTGTGCCAAAATAAAGCCGATTACCCCAAACTCCTTGTTGAAGACTAAACCCAATTGTTTCTCATGTTCAAAATTCCGCTGATATATCTGGCAAAGTGCGCTGCCGCCCAAATAGCTATCCCAATGATCACTGAATGGGTCATCCAGTCGCTTGACCCCACCGTGTGGTGGTGGATCATATCCGCGGTGAACCACATTGCTCTCAATGATGGAGTTGACTCTCCATCCATTTCTTCATACCCGTTAAATGCAAACCCATCCAAACGCTTTGCTGTCAGGTTTTCCAAGAGTGCTCCCCTATCGGAGCAGCCTCAGGGTGCCCCCACCCCAATGCCTGCAAGATCAGCCCCCACGCCTGGCTCACCCGCCATTGATCCCACCCACCTAAGGGCCCCAGAGTATCCTGACCAAGGGGGACTCAGCCCTAATGCTTGTCATGTGTCCGTTTCCCCCTCTGACAGCATCTCCATCCGCGCGGTGGGCCCTGTGCCACCCCTCTCTGGCGCACAGACCCACCTACTTGTAACTGAAGACCAGCAACCGCGCATCCTGAAGGAGTCATCTTCCTCCCCACCTCTCCCACCCTTGGGGGTTGCCCCCACAAGACTTGCATTTGCCCCATTGCAACCATCTGGTTTGCCTTGGGGGCCTTCAGTATGTTCATAAACATTTGCTTTCCTCACATCCCCACTAGATCCCCCCTTCTTCTAGTCACATGGACTGCTGTGCCTTTGGCATTATGGGCTCTCAGTCAGGGTGTGTGAGCACCCAGCTGAGAGCCCAGTCTAATTCTTATCAGCCGTTTCCATGAAACTGCTGGTAATAAACCTGACAAAAGGATTACCACTCCTTAGTATTAAGTATGCGCTCAAAAGTATCAGGAGTACAGCCCAAAAGTAACCCAAGGAGGGCTGATTGACCCATTACTTAAACCAAGTTGCCCCTATCATGGAGAAAACGGGAATGGTGATTCAGCGGATGCTACCCAAATTAAATGGCTGGGATTGAACCTGACGAGACCCTTGTTGTTACACTTTATTGGTGAATATTCAGCCAAGTTGGGAATCCCATCCAAATGGAAAACACCAATGGATGGAACAATCCCTTCCCACCAACCCTGGCAGTTTGACCACCATATTTGAAGTATGGCCCAGATTACTTCCAGCAATCAGCTTACTGGATGATTCAGGAATGATGTTCATAGACCGGTACTTTCCACACTTGTCCCCACATGGTTCTTATCTGCATATCATCAGAATTGGCGATGCCTTTCAGACTATGTTTTCTTTAGTGGGTATTGGAGTACCCCTGATGGAAGCCCAATATTTCTTTGGCACATCGATTGTCTGACAGATTGATTCCCATTAATCCACCATCAGTTCTTTTGGAATTACTCACCTGAAAAATAAGCATTTACAAAGTAATTTATAAGTATAATTTTGACTTTTTGGCAGAAAGATCCCTATCTAGATGTCATCCAAACACCAAGTTTCCTAAACTATTTCTGTTCCCATTGATTAAATAATATCAGAATTATTCAACAAATCTGTTAAAGCCACCCTCATGACCAAAATCCTAAAGATTTACTTGACTTAAAAATGATGACTATTGAGATTTACTGATGTTAGATAAACAACCTTCAATTCTCAGAAGCATTGTACACAGTATATTAGTGGACTAAAAATGGGAATCACTAATAAATTTAGGAGTGACAGAGAAAGCAAACACATACTACGCTCTTGAGGCTCAGGTAAAAATTGGAAAGTTCAATTATTGGAAAAGTGGACAAAAAGTGTAAACAAAAATCTTGGTATCAAGTTTAATCAGAGTATTTCTGGTTTGCCTTTTGCCAGATCCATCAGCTATAGACTTACACAACGATACTACAGAGGGTTTGAAGGATTCATTTTTAATAAAGTCTTATTTTCTATCCAATTTTATAATTATATGAGGTGTACTGTCTTCATACATTTATACCTGTTTAAATAAAAACTTTACTTGTGCATATCTTGACCTGTTGCAACCCAAATTTCAACATTTGGTGCTCACTACAGGGGGCATTGTTTATTACCCTGTATCTGATTGAACATATAAAGATGCAACCAGCTGAAGACGTTTGTCAGCCTGACTCAGAGTGTATCTTTCATGGCGAACTGAACAACAGGTGTAAGCCAAGATATAGCCTCCAAGCCCTACTTTTCAATGCCTTATCTTTTTATGATCAGCCTGGTACATGGGTTACTAAAAATACCTCTTTTCCCCACACCACGGTAACCACCTTGATTTACCATAAAAAGAGGAAGTTTATACCCTCGCTGACCTTAATCAGGCACTCAACACTTACAGATCCTGGTCCAATATCAAGGACAGGAAATAAAGGAACTAAATTCTTGCCTTGTAAAATCCAACCAAAAGCACAAACAGGCTGATCAATGCTTACATGCAGAAAGGCGGCATTTTAATAGGTTGGTTAACTAACTCTGCCAAGAATTTTGAAAATATTACTTAAACGTGTAAGCAAGATCATGGCAAGTATCATTACTCAGACTTTGACCCCAAAAATAGTATGGAACCAGTTTACAACTTATTTAATATTTTACCACCATATTAGTGACAGCAGTTGTTTCTAGCACTTCCTCAACATTTGCTACACACCATGCTGCTGTGGCAGAGGCTTCTTATAATTCTTCCCCTTCCGCTGTTCTTACTGATTGATCTGGGATTGTCCCAGGTTAGCCAGGAATCAGGATTTAATGATAGTCATCATGTTAACTCAGTTAACTTACTTAAGTTCTACATAAAAGGGAACAGTCACACTTTTATGCGTCTATTCAAAATCATCATGAGGAACTTATATAACTAGGCCAAACTGGCCACGTTAATTAACTTGTTGAACCCTGTCTCTAAGAGCTGGTAATGCTAAAGCTTTGTGAAACAGCATGTCTTACAATTATGCTAAACAATCTATTAACGAGTTTAATGAGGGGAAAAGATGATAGAGTGGAAGACTGCTTTCCTTTTCAAAACTTTTAACACCAGCTAAGAAGTTTTATCCTTTGCTGCTCACTTTTACTATGCGACTCAGATATTTTATGAGGCCAAAGTTTTGAGTCATTATAATGCTCAGATCACTTTCTTCCATGCATGTGAGCCTTATAAGATACTATATTATGCCATGTTACCCATTTTGAATTCTGAAATCATCATAACTGAGATGATGAATTATCTCCACTGTTGCGCCCTCACTTTTGATGCATCAAACACAGCATATGATAGATATACAAAATCTGATGCACTAAATACTGATTATGTTAAATAACCAAACAGCCAGAAGTGGCCTCACTACTTCACTAAATAACTGGAATTTATTATTTAACACTGACCACAGGCACTTAAGTAAGAAAAGCCTAGGCGGAATAGAAAAGGGATTTTCTACTTCTGCCAAAAATTTGAAATCCATCTAATGACAGAATGATAATGAGTTCTGCCTTGCCAGAGGAACCTCCAATATGAGCATAGAAAAAGTTTGCTATGCTCTGCGGCCATGGGTGATCAGCATTTTATTCTCTTACCTGAGCCAAGCAGATACTTTTGACATTTGTCAATTACTGGCTTAGATAGTTATGACAGTACTTACATTGATTCCAGCGTGAACAACGTTAGATTTGAGCAATTGTAGACAGCGGGGCACCCATCATAGTAGTTACTTAATGCTAATAAAGAAACTTGGGATTGCACTCAATATTGCTCATTGCAAAGAATATGGAACTTTAGGGCCTAACACCACTACCTCACTAGGAGCGTATAGCTCCTTGCCGCTGAAGTTTAGAACTAAAGTGTTGTCTGATCCTGCCATCATTTTACTTCATGACAACTATGAGATACTTATTGGTACCTCATTTATGAGGATATATATGCTCAAAGCCAACTTTGAAACTGATAATTCGGATATAGGGGACAACGCTTTCCGCTTTATTATACTAAGACATCATTATAAATGAATGTAGCCTCATGGAATGATTATCAAGTGTTTCACAGACACAACCAATGCTAAATTGCAGACGCCTATCAAGATTATGACACATCTTCCATACAACAAGATTGAACCTGTTGATTTATGTTACAATAATTTAAGTTTTTCTCCTCAGGCTTGAACTATATACTGATTTATAATATGCATACTGTGCTCCCATAGCTTCTAGGGCCAAAAAGAATTAACTCCCTCACAACTTAGGCTAAATGTCAACATCCCTTAATTGTGAATGCTGAGTTTAGTGAGGGAGTTATAACTTATTAGATTTTATAAGGCTGCTAAAAACTTTAAATTTATCTCAGCATATTTTAAAGTCTAACTGATTCCCCTCAAAGTTGGACAAAATTGTACTATTGAAATGGGCCACCAGCCTTTGTCTGAATAGTGAAACTTTACAAGATTTCTGATAGTTTGTATGGTAAACTACTTCTGTCACTCAGCCAATCTAAAGACTTCACATTGATACCTTTGATGCTGTTTATCTTGACAGGGAGAAATTAATGTGTCCCTAGAAACACCTACTCTTACCCAAAACATCAAAAGGCATCAAATAATTGCATTTGTTTATTTATTGCTTGGCCTAACGGCCTTGTTGCACAAGAAATTATCTGACCCAAACTCATTTTTGTTTTTGAATGTTTGGTCAAGTGGGGAAAATGCTGAGAAATAGGGTTTGACCAAAAATATAGTATTGACCCTAGTAATAACACCCTTAATACTATAGACCTCGCTACTACCCTCAACCCCACCGCTTGTGTTTTTATAGATCAATTCCCATCAATCCGCCATCAGATATTCCACCGGCTTTCCTTAACCCTGAAATCTAAGCATTTTAAAAACTAATTTATTAATATAATCCTGACTTTCTGATGAATTGGTACCTATCTTTTAGTTATCAAATACCCAGTTCCCTTTACCAGTTCCATTCCTATCAATTAAAAAATTAACAGAATTATTCAGCAAATACGTTGAAGTTAATCACCATCTAAAATCCTAAAGTTTCCCTCCAACACTGGACAGACAAACATCAAGATGTACCAACTTTAGGCAGATGAATCTCAGGTCTCAGAAGCATAGTCCAAAGTTATTAGTAGACCAAAAATTAAATCATTAAAAGATTCAGGAGTGATAAAGAAGACTTAATCACAGGCTATGCCCTTGAAGCTCAGGTATAGATTGGAAGGGTCAATTATTGAAAATGAGACAAAACGCAGAAATGAAAACTTAGTATTGCGTTTGATCAGAGCTTTAGTTTGCTATTACAACGGATTCATCAGCGCTGGAAGTAAACAACAATACTACAGAGGATTTGAAGGATATATATTAAAATAAAGGCTCCGTTTTCTATCCATTTTTTATTTGAGGTATACTATCATCATACAGCATTACCTGTAAGTGCAAACACTACCTGTGCATATTTTATCCCGTTGCAACACCAATTACAACGTACCACAATCCTATTCTCTCAAAATTTCTCTTTTTTATAATTTTACCAGCTAAGTTATTCAAGTATTTGCCTTTATTTACATTAGATATCTCCATTTACCCACCTGTAATTTACCTAATCATTTGACTCTGGCCTTTTTAAGGAAAGGTGAAGGAAGATCCACAGGAGGTGGGCATCCTCAGGTGATTACAATTAACTAAGTGGTCTGTCAAATACCTGTACGCCTGGAGCTGTGAGGATCCCTGTGGGAGCAATAAACTGACTGTGACCAACAACAATGTACCAAGAAAGATCAGCCCTGTGAAACTTAGGATCTGTAGGACAGTTGTTAATGCGTCAATGTAAATTTTGGATATAGGGCTCTGAGCCTGCTGTTACTGTTAGTCGCTCTATGGTGAGGTCATCGTCATCCCATAGTTTTGAAAATGCTGCCCACAAGATTGTGGCAAAAGTTGATCTGATATTGGCAAATGATAAGGGGTCAGCAATCTTCATATCGTCAGCCTGGCGCACCATCTGAGCCCCTACTATCAATAATCTCAAATTTTATACACACACGAGAAACAGAAATGCTTTAAAACTCTATTTATAGGCATAATTTTTTGCTAAGTAACCATATACATTTATTTCAGCGCTCAAATATCTTTAAGATAGTATTAGAATTTGGTAATCTACGCCTTTCTCTACAATTGCGCCAAGAAAGCTCCAATATTAACATAACTAGCATTGATTTTGTATTAAATTAGTTTTGTGTAGTACAGAGAGGCAAAATTGTATACTAAATGAGCTGCTTCTTCAATAGATTGAAAACTTAACCCTGCTATCATCTTCATTAAAAACTTATACCCTTCTTTAACAAGTAATTAAATGATTTATTTTTTATTTAAAGTAGGTAATAATATGGCTATGATACTTATCCATACCCAGGAAACTTGCACATCTTTAATATATCAGAGAGCCATCTTTTTTATGGCTAAAAAATTTTACTTCTTGTGGCCAAATTCCTTTTTTATTAGTGTCCAAGTTGTCAAATTAGTTTCAGAGAAATGTTTTTCTGAAACTAAGCTATCTTTTGCTTCTCAAAAATTAGGCAAACACTTCATGTAGGCGTAATTGTCCTATTTTCTATTATTAGATGTATTAAATAAACTATTACTCTGGAAAAAGTTGATTTGTTGGATTAATAGTTATGTTGCTTGCTGGAAAGTAGCAATTGCATTGCAAAACTCTTGGGGAATTTGTTTTAATTATCAACCCATGTGTACTTATTGAAGCAATTTCTTGGTCATTGTGGACAACATAGCTTTTAGTACCTGATTTCTAAAGTCATGTCTAAGTAATCCTTTGCTCCATTAGAATTTTAGCCATGCACAATACACTGTAGCGGTTATATCCTCATTAATTAGCTAGCGTAGATGGGAATGGTCCATCATGATGCTATACTATCCATTTTTTATTAAATAAGAAGCAGTATTAGTGACGCCTAGTGACTCTTCCACATCGTGGAAACCTCACGTTCATTGGATATTGTTATTTTTGTGCTATATCTTCCTCTTTGTCTGGGATCTTCAGTAAGGCTTTTATTGATACAAGATATTAATGAGCATATTGATTATTAATTTTTTGAAGGACCCAAAGCCATTCTCCTTTTACTCGAAGTGATATAGATTATTTTTTTGATCTTATAGTTTTGATGTTCTTGAGCACATAATTTAGTTAAACTAACAAAGCACATATTTTTAAGTCCTCCAATTGAAGAAACAAATCTTTATTTTATACTCATTTTTTAGTTTGTTTCTAATTCAACTTTCTTTACCAAAGTAGAGTATTTGCAATGATTCTCAGAAGCACTTTAATTCCTAAAGTATATGGCATAATTAATCCAAATAATGCTTGTACGTCATGTTCTTGTACACCAGTACACATCTTTAGTTTTCAGCAGAGTTTGTCAAGTTTATAAAATCATTTTAACAGTCATAAATCTTGTTTATAAGTATAGTATAGATCCTTAATTACCTTCACTAAGAGGTAATAATTCCTCTGTTTCCATAATGAAAGGTAGCTGTTACAACATGAGTTATAATTGGGTGAGATATGCACAGGTATTTTAGCACTCAAGTAGGTTTAACTATATGAAGACATTATACCTTAAAAATAAACTCAAAGTCAGGAAAAATCAAGCTTTATTAATAAATTCTCAAAATCCGCTTTGGTCTTGATTTTTACTTCCAGCGTTAGGGATCTGTTGTGAGGGAAACCAGCATATTCAAGATAAAATCTCCAAACTCTTCAGTCTTGTTGGGTACTTAGAGTGTTGGAAATCCAGCTTATGGGGCGTCCACGTCCTTTTATGACTAGTAGATACCAGAGTGTGCAATTCTACATTCTTCCCTATTCCAGTACAAGGCCAACCAATATTATACCCTGGTCTCTGATGATTCACCCTTCACTGTAGCTCCTAAATCTTCTAGCGTTTCCTACTCATAATTTGTTAATACCTGTGGATAAAACTGATTAAACCCTGACAGTCATCTGTCCAACTCTGGGAACATCTTGGGGGTAATCTGTTTAAAAATAGGGTCATCTTGGTAATGTTTTGTCTCAGTGTAACAATTCTCTTGCCTGTCACTGAAGTCTGAAAATGTGCTCAAAGCTGAAATTTAGTGGAGAAGTTGAAAAAAATGGTGAATATATACATTTTTATTGTGTTAGAAAGCATCAATATTTATAGGGCGCATGGGGACATGGGTTCTTAGTGACTTTCATGGCCCCACAAAAACAGAATTTTATACTGCCTTCCATATTGGCAGCTTAGAAGGTGCCCTCATTGTACTGTGTCATCCTCATGACTGCAGTAATGGGGGAAGCGCCTCTCACGATTCAGGAAGCGAGGATGGGATTCCTGAAGCAGATTACATAAATTCTTGTACATGTGATGCTTTCTGATCAAATATGGTTTTGATGCCTTCAGGATAGGGTTTCATTAACTCTGTTTCAAAAGTTAATCAGTCAAAAATCAATTTAAAGAAGTGATTTCAGCTTTCTCACCATTTCAAATCCTGACAACGCCTCTCTTAAGATCCTATCAGAGGGGGTATAGGGCTGGAGGAATTGGCCATGACCCAATTTACCACTGTCCCCTGATTGACATCAGCAATGGAGTACTCGGAGTTCACCTTATGAATACCTTATAAGGTCCAGACCAAAGAACTTTGAGCTTATTATGTCATCCTCCAGGTTGATGGTAATAAAAGAGAATAAGGTGACCTAATTAAAAATGGGTAAGGAGGGTCAGCTGACATTATATTGGGATGTCTCCCTTCTGGTGGTGGTGACAATGCCTTGCTTGGCTCAGGCCAAAGCTGGACAATTTCATCAGCTAAGGCCTTCATATTTTAATCTGAGTTCTCAAGAAAGGAGGTTGTGAGAAAAGGATGAATGCTACTTGGGAGCCAGGGAGCACGTCCATATAGAACTTCAAAGGAAGATATTTTATTGAACCAATGGTAGCTTATTAAGTAGGTAAGCAACGCGCTGAGTAAAAATGATTCCAGCGGGCAGGGTCAGAGGTAGCCATCTTCCACAAAATATAGACAAGGGCACCATTAGCGCATTCCACCACCCCATTGGTCGATGGGTTGTAAGAGGCAGCGAAAGTTTGGTTAGTGCCAAAAAGTAAGGTAAGTTCTTGGACTACCTGCGAAATAAAATTTTACCCATCGTCCAAAAAGTAAAAATTTGTGGGCATCCTTGTGGGCTCAAATAGCCCCTCATTAGCTATGAGTGCATACTTGGCTTGATCTTCAGGGGTAAACTCCACTTGCCAATATCTGCTGGTAAGGTCCATTGCAGAAAAGTACTGCGATCTAGCGAGCAGATGGATGGAATTTTCAACTAGGGGCAGAGGATAACCGTCCTTCGTGGTGATGGAGTTGAGCTGTTGATAGATCATCACCACTCAATGGCTGCCGTCCTTCTTCCAAACCAGCAGAAGAGGAGAGGCCTAAAGGCTGCAAAAAGGCACATGAGTCTGGCATCAGTAGTAGTCTAAGCTCCACCACCACCTGGGCTTCTTCAACTTTGCTCTTACTTTATGGTTGGGACCAAAAGGGAGGAGCGTCCCCAGTCTCCACGTGATGTAGGACTCCATTCATTCTCACAAAGCTGTAGGTAAAGGCCAAAAATAGGTCTGAATACTCCTCCAACAACTCCTGAACTTTGCGTTGTTGGTCGTCAGTGAGGTCCTTTCCAATACTGGTGTCAACCAATGCCATTGACGGGGGCATTTTCATCCCAAAGTCCCTTAGGCTCCTAAAACTATGGACATTGTCAACAGCCTCAACTGGTAGGAGGCAGAAATAAGCGGCGGGACTGTTTGGGCTTACTATTTTGGGCTTTGTTGATAATGTTAGACAACAACACTGATATAAATCTGGCATAAGCTGGATCTAGAATTTCCGGACAGGTTAGCACCTCCTTGGTGGATGAGCTGTCTAGGCCTCAGATTTCCAGTAGGTATCCAGAGGGGATGTTAACATGGACTCAGGTGTTGGCAATGAATTAGGATTTCAGAGGTATTTTAGTCACCCTAGGTAAGTAGATAGGCATGCCTTTTTTGCCCATCAACAGCAGGGGGGCAATCGGACTCAAGAGCCCTATATGTGATACTTGAGCTGATTGATTTGGCCCTCAATCCCCAGTAAGAAGGCTTGGGCCTTGACTTCCATCTTAGAGTCGTGAGAGGTTTCAAAGTTCAGGGGGACCCAATGCCCGAGTAGGGATAGAAAGCTGTAATTGTAATGAACTACTGTGTGTAGTATTGAAGGAACTGAGCCCTGAGGAGCAAGGCATACCTAGGGTTATCTAGCGTGAAAGTGGGGGTATTTACATCAAGCTTTCCAAACTGTATCATAGAGAGGAATAGGCCCCTATAGATCAAGTACATTGTGAGGCAGCCGTATCATAATCCATATAATGGGACAGGTCTGGAGCGATCTTGATGTGCTTCATTAACTTGGACAATATGACGTTCATGGGGGAGTCACTGTTGACTATGGCGATGACCAGGATATTATAAACTTAAAACTACAACATGGGTAAACAGGCTTCCGAACTGGGGAGTTAGTATGAAAAACAAAGGAACCTTATCAAAGACAAGAAAGGTTCAATAAATAGTTTATAATAAATACTTGTATAATTGGTAGGGGTGCCCAATGACGTATAATCGACGTCGTAATAAGCGTCTTAACCACATATGTATGTAAGAGTATCAATTTTCTTTATTATTGATGGGTACCAAAACTTCTTCTTCAGGTATGATAGCTCCAGGACATTTGAGGTTATGGAGGATTCTTGAGGCGTAGTAGGGATGTCAGCATGGAGCACCTCGTCCTTCATGCTGACGGCACTTTTCCCACATCTTCATCAAGTCATTTCCAGCAGGTCTTGGCGTTATATCTGAAACCTTTACAGTAAGTACATTAAGGTCGAGTATTCTTCTGGTTTTTGACCACATGGACTTAAGGACAGTTGGAGGGGCCCAAAGAGGTAGCCTTAAAGTGCAGGGTCATTCAGATCTCGTTAAGTGCTTCCTTGATTTCCCAGATGCAGGTAAAACCGTTATTCTATCCAAACATTTGAGTTTGAACCTTAAGGTAGGATCCCAATGCAGAGATGATAGCAAAGATAGCGTTGTCAAAGGTGATAGGATTGGTAGTGATAAATGGTTATGCTTGGGCGTAAAAACGTCTGGCAAACTCCATGGGGCTTTCTCCTTTATTCAGGAGGTTACCCATGAGCGCTTGTTTTTGGTTGGCCAGGGTTTTATTGCTGATGAATTCTTGGATTAGGCCGCACAGACCTGTTCCCAGGTGTTGCACTCCTTCAAGTGGGGGGTCATGATCTCCTAGGAAGTGCTGTTGAGGCAGGAGTGGATATGCCTCACTTTCTGCCAGTTGGTGGCCTCCTCCATAGAACTCTCATATGTGTAAAAAAGGAGGCTATGCTCTCCTGACCAAGAGTGAACCTTTCTTTAAAACTAGATTTAAAGTTAGTCACAAGAGGATTGGATAGGTTGTTAACGCCAGGAGTGGGTGCTAGTTCAGAGATCTCTGTCTCCGCATAGTCACAGAGGACCTGCTGGTCTAACTGTCTTCTTAGGCCCTTGAGGTCTTCTTGGATATCGTCCCAGTTTCGGTTGAGTGAGGAAACAGAAGCTTTAGTCATGACCTGCTTTTTTAGGGATTGAATGTCGGCACCCTGAAGGCGAAGCTGATTCTCATTGGTGGTCAAACAGGTTTGAACCCTCAAAAAGATTTTTAAGCTGAGATGTGCAGCTATTGGTAAGTTTGAAGAAGCTAAGTTGTCCATTTAATCTGACAGTGCCTTAATGGAGACTGTAGGGTCGAGGGGGACTCCATCCACTCAGAGTTTGCACCCATGAGATATATTCCAAATTTGATCACATAAGGCGGCCAAGGATACTAACACATCCTTTTGCCAGGGGTCTTCAGGGACTTCAGGAGTGGGTGCTGCAGGAACTGAGGGTCCTTGAGGTCCATGGTGACCTTCTGGCCCTTCATGTCCCTCATGAACTTCTGGGCCTTTGGGCCCCCTAGGCCCTTCGGGACCTTCAGTCCCATAGGTATAGTCATGAGAGGCCAGCTCCCAATGGTATTATTTCAGGGTCTGTACCGGATCATCAACTTGGAGGAAGCCAATCCCAGGTAGCTTCGAGAAGTTGGACTACTGATGCAGCTGTTCCTCAAGATAGCCAGCGATCCTGCTATCTAAAAGTATGATTTGGCTTTGGTCCCCATTGATTAATCATCAGTTACTAATAATGGCCTCACAATCGTCACGTACAAAGGAGGAGGCCATGTTGTAGAAATCGATGACATGGGAGTGTAAGGCCTGGGTGAGCCCCAGTTGCCAGGAGACTTCCTGATGGTGCAACCCAACTAATTGAAGAAGTTGATGAGTTAGCCAAGTGAACAAAGTTTTGAAGATAGCATTTGAGTCCAAATGTAAGTTCTCCTGCTAGCTGCTGGGCCGAAGTATAGAGAGCTCACATGGTAGAGGGCACAGAAGAGGCGCAGGAGCGGCTGGAGTGGGCACCCATGGATTAGATGCCGTTTATTAATTGTTGGACAATATTATTAATGTTCTTGTACTGAGATTGGTACTGACTTCCATCAACTGAGGTCAGGGAAAACTGTAATGTGGCCCAGAATTCTAGACTCTTAGGCTGTGTGAGTGGCACTTCATACCCTGAGGTACTAATTCATTGAGCAATGCTTCTAAACTGATCATCAGATTGATCTTTGTGACTGCTAGTATTCTCCATTATTTGTGATAGACGTTTTTACTTTGGACATCTTGGAGCCCTCTGTAGTGAGCACCACTTCTCTTAGCGTAACAGTTCTCTTAACTGTCAACAAAGTCTGAAAATGGGCTCAAAGCTTCAATTATCAGGGAGGTCAAAAATAGAAAAGATGGAGGGAATATAATCTACTTTATTGTGTTAGGAAGCATCAATATTTATAGAGCTCATGGGGACATGGTGTCTTAAGGATCTTTGTGGCCCCGCAAGATCAGTATCTTTTACTGCCTTCCAGATCAACTGCCTGAATGGTGCCTTCATTGTACTGCATCGTCCTCATGACCGCAGCGGTGGTGGCAGCACCTCTAGTGATTCAGGAAGCTGGGATGGGATTCCTGAAGCTGATCCCATTGATTCTTGTACATATGATGCTTCCTGATTAAATCTGGTCTTGGTGCTTTAAGGATAGGGTTCCATTCAAACTGTTTGAGAGTTGCTCAGTTGAGGCTCAATCAAGGAGCAGGAATTTTGGCTTTCTCGTCATCTCAAATTCTGAAATTTTGATAACGTCAGGCCTATTTTTGGGTTTTGATTGACAGAGATATTTTGAGACATGTATAATAGATACCTAAAAGTAATCATTGGCTAATAAGAATGGAACTAATTTGGGTATCTGGTCATTCAGTCGAATAGCAGATAGAAATCAATCCGCCATTCAGTGCGCCAACCTTGGCTCACTTAATTTTAGAGACTAACTTGCTGCTCAGGGGATCTCTTCCGCGCAGATCATAAAACATACAACCTTTGCTAATGGCACAACGGTTCACACTAAGCAAACACTCCTCAGATGCTGCCCTTGGTACATTGATTGCTTAATTGACTTGTTTGCTCTCTTAGTAAATTCTTGACACTCTTGAACATTCTTGAAAATCATGGACTTTGTGACAAAATGGGAAACTTTCCAACATCATCCTTGGCGTTATCAGCACCAAGGTATCCTTGACAGAGTGTCTTCTTCATAACAGGTTAATTCCAAACTGGCTACTGGTGATTACTTCATATTAGTCGATCCCAGACTTGATACTGGCTATTAATGACTTGATACAACACAAGTTGAAGCAAAAAGAATCAACCTATGATTTTGTAGAAAGGTTTTTATTAGAAGAAAAAGTGAAGTCTTATATACTTCAAGGGGAAATTCAAGATACAATTTAATGTGATATTGTAAAATATAGGGAAATTTAGGGTTTTGATAGGAGGATTTTAAGATCCTCTAGTCAGACGGCGTCTGACTGCTGCTTTAGCTTCTTCACTCATTTGTGTCAATTCCTGTATGTGTGAGCTCCATCTCATGGTGGTTAACCATGAGCCTGTATGTTCAGCGGCCTTTGTACTAGGCCCCACTTCTGGGTTCCGGGCCATAGTCGCTCCTGTCAAAATAGTTTATTAACATATCTGGTAATATGTGCCTCAACGTCATGTTTGAGTAATGGTGCTCCCACAATGCACCTTGCATCGTGGCTTTGAGTCACTTGGGAAATTGGATGACTGCCAGATTTGACAAATTTTCATTTAAACTTCAGATGCTTTAACAGGGTAATTTGTTTCACTCATTAGAGCGTCATCAGCAGAATGAAAATTGATTTGGCCCCCTGAAGGTATAAAATGGGGCTGATTTAGATAAAAAATTTGGGCGACTTCATCACCATCTTCTAAAAATTCTTCCATATTGGCAGGGCAAAAATTATTTTGCATGACGTCACTATTGGAAAAGAATTTATGTAGATCATGCATTCCTATAAAAGAGCCTTGATCTCCCCATCCATGATGGCTTGGTCGCCAGTACAGCCACTAGTTTGGGGGCTTGTTGTTTCTGCTAATTATACTCGTCAAGGACTGACCAGTAGCACCACTTGCAGGCTCAGGCACGACACTGCCAAAAGTCAGAATTATATACTGAATTAATAATGCTTAATTTTAGCGGGATAAAATGCTAGCAAATATTTGACAGCATTTTGATAGTAATCAATCTGACATAATGATAATCAGTACAAGGGTATGCAAATTAGTAAATGATTGGGTTTGGACCTAAAATGTTAGCAATATATATGATGGCAATAATTGGGATAAAATATAGGTGAGATATATAGGGCGTTAAGGTTATTATGGCTAAATTTAATATCCTACGGTTGGTTAAAACCTCAAATTGCAACATTTCTCCACACTTGACCAAACATAAGGATAGACAGATAGTCTACAGCCACAATAGGGTTATCTGGTTGGGGTTGGCATCTTGACACCCTGCTGGTACTCCATAGTGTTGACAATCAGCCCTTTCCAGATGTTTTTGAGCTTAGTTGTTTTCCAAAAACCATGGTTAACGTAGTAGAATACTCACTTTCCTACACTGAGACAGGGCAAATGATGGCAATTCTGGGCATTGCGCTCTCTACATCTCAGTAACCAGGTCACCACGCTAGATCATGCCTCAATTTTTAAATTGATTAGTGTTTGGGCAAGATTCTCTAGATCCTTAAAGGAATTTTCCAATCGGTTTCCCATTCCCTGAGGGACCAGGATCATCATTGTAGTTCAAAATCTCCCAAGGTTAAGCAGAGTAGCAATATCCACTTTTCTTATATCTTCCCTTGGGTATTCACTTTTTCCATCATATTATTTGGCGGATTAGAGTCAGAGGTTTTTTGGGCCAATAAATCCCTTTAGCTCTTATGGGTAACCCTAAAACGACAGTCTCACCATCATGTTCTACTATACTAGCTATGGGGGAACTCTGGAGGCACGTCTCCTGGAGCTTCTCTAGAATCAGTAAAAATGGATTCAATCCTCTGCTAGGGTTGTGTATGAAGAGTATAACCTTTGTTCCCCCTCCTCACTACCATCTTTATAGAAGAGACATATGACAATTTTATTGGCGTGACCAGCAACTATTTGAGATTTTTTCTATAGGATTGTAAAAGGTGTCTTTGTTCCCCTCTACATCTCTCCTCTCTTACTTGGATCCTCGCTTCTATGATCATTGTAACACACTGTTTAGCCTTGACCCCCTTGATGTTCTCATAAGTCTGATCGTGATTAGGGCCTCCATGTATAAGTACCACACTTCTTCTAGCATAATACTCATGTTTTCTTCTCCTTAGTTAGAGGCCATCAATAGTACACCTCTGCAGTGAGCAACAGATTTTTCAATTTGGGTTGCAACTGGGTGAGATATGTACAAGTGTAATTGGCACTTGAATAGTTATAACTGTATGAAAACAGTATACCTCAAAAATAAGCTTAAGTTGGGTTAAACTTAACTTTATTAATAAATTCTCTAAATCCACTGTAGTCTCATTTCTTTAATTCCAGCGTTGGAATACAGCATAAGGGAAACTGGCATCTAACTTATTTCTCCAAACAGCTTCAGTCTTGTTGGGTACTTATATGTTGGAGATCCAGCATATGGGGCGTTCGCATTCTTTTACTAATAGATGCCAGATTTTGCATTTCTGCACCATTCCCTATTCCATTACAAGGCCAATTAATATATACACTGGCCTCTGGTGAGTCAGCATTCACTATAGCTCCCAAAGATTTTAGCACTTCCTACTCATGGTTTTCCAAGAGCCTGAGGATAAAACTGTTTGAAACCTAATAATCATCTGCCCAACGTTGAGCACATCTTGAAGGTATTCTGTTCAATAATGGAACCATCTTGGTAATCATCTGTTTGACATCAGGCCCATTTTTAGGGGTTTGATCAACAGAAATATCTGGGACAGATTCAGCAGAATGATTTTGGTAGTCTTTGACTGATGGTATTAGAAACAGTTTGAGGAACTTTTAATTTAAGTGACAAGTGGAAAGGAACTGTTAGGCCAAAGGTCAGGACCATATACTTGATTAATAAATGCTTAGATTTTAGGCGGGAGAAATTTCTAGCAAGGTATCTGATGGGGGTAAATATGAATTAATTTGATGTACACAAAAATCAGGATGAGGGTATGAAAAATTAACAAATCTTCTAGTTTGGGCCTAAGATGTTAGCAATATATATGATGGCTATACTTGTGATGATGGTAAAGGTGAGGTCTATAGGGCGGTAGGGATATCATGGCCAAAGTTGATATGCTATGGTTGGTCAAACCCAAATTGCAACAGAAGTCATCACTTTATACCAAAGAAGATATCTATATGGGCCTCCTTTACCAAGTAATCATGAACTAAGGTTTATCTTTTGATGTTTATAACAAAACCTGGAACTATATTAATTTGACACCTGCTTCAACAAACAAAATGATAGTATCTGTCCATAAGCAGTAAGTGTAGCCAATAACATTATTAAGCATATAACGTTTAACTTTAAACTGAACCAAAATAAGACATTATGGCTTTAATCCCAATGGGAGGAAATTAACCAGGATTGTTATCAAGTCATTAATAGCATATATCCTATAAGTACCCTGAATTAGTACAACTATTACAAGGTGGTTAAATAATTTGATTCTTGGACTTCATAAGAAAGAAGGTTTTTGCTTTCCACATCACCTATATCAAACAGCTTATAAGTTTGCTGAGTTAATTTTAAAGCTTCTGTACTACAAGATTTATGGCATTGGCATACTTTTGAATAAGAACTTACAGAGGAGTTTCAGTTACAAAGTTAAAGATCACCTCTAGCTGTCTATGGGAATCTTATAATTGGGAAAAAACTAGACCTAAGATAAGGACATAAGAATACAAACTAGAGTGACCTGAATGCTTTATATAAAAATGACTTGTTAGCGCCCTCTACTCTTTTAGTCAATCTTGATCTGTATTATGTAGATTGAATGGTTCAAAGGGAGATGGTAAGTTTTTCATCACCTATGATGGAAGTTTTAGCACTTACCACTAGAAAAATTACTGCTGATTTACAATCGTCTATATTTAAAAAATAATAATACCATTCAACGCTTTATTTAATGGTGTACACGATAGCTATAGTCTCATTAGGATCAATCACATTAGACTGTATAATCTGAAGAGAATTTGTGCGGCAACTATGGGGTTAAAGGAGATTAACTGAGTCAGATGTGGAAGTTCCAAGACCTAAATTTCCTATTTTAGTTAAAGGAAGTCAAAGTGTTATCCTGGAATAGCTTAGACATTAAACCAAATAGGGGTCAGAAAAAGTAGTCAGAAGGTTATCCTAGACAAGTATGGAGTATCCAGTAGCATTGAGAGACTTATGCAGGAGGGCTTTCATCAGCTGTTTAGAAAAGTCCACTTTTAATGCCTTATTATTATAGCCACAATTATTGTGCTATTGGGAGGTTAGCCTGGTAGAGGCTAAAAAAAGCTCCATAGTCATGATTTTAAAGAGAGTGAGCGTGAGGTAGTATATTTGCTTATAGAACAACAAATGAATTTAGAAGGATTTGTTTATATCCTAGTGATTAACCACTAATGAGCCATTTAAAAAATCTTATGGAGGAGGAGCCTAAAAAAGAGGTAGTCAAACTCATCTTTCTACGTGGTCTTAAAATGAGATCTTAAAAGAAAACATTATATGATAATTTTTCAAGCTTGAAATTCACGTCCTGTGTATGAGAAATAATGGGATAAGTTGTGGCAGATAATGCATACAATTTAATCTTTTATAAAAACATATAAATTTCAGCACCATTAGCAAGGCCTTTTTTAGAGGAGGCAGATTATTAAAACAGGAAAAGAGTAAGTCCTAACAAGTAAACGCCATCTACTAAAGGACTCTAAAGTAACTGGGATTTTTTAAAACCAGAAAGATAAGAGATCAGAAATCAGGAGAAACTTGAATGGACAGTAAAGGGAAATAATATCATAGAAGATTTTATTATCAGCACTCTGTTTATTACAACCAAATCGTCCAAATTTTAAGTACAGTAGGAAACAATGTCAAAAGTATCTGTTCATAAGTTTAACAATGGTAACTAAAGTAAAGCATAAAGAAACTTAACCAGAAGAAAGGGAAGAATAAACCCTGAATTTCAAAGAAGATTGGTAGATATAGAGGGTTCATGCAGTGATGATTGCAATATTGAGCCAGAATATTCATAGGGGCATGCATTGATGATTGCATTACAGAGTTGTCAAGTTTGCAAAGCTGTCCAAGTTTTGCAAAACCAAGCATTAACATTGTAAAGAATGGTCCTTTTTGACTAATTCACGGGCTCAAATTTTCCAGTCCAACTGCTTCTTCTTCCATATAGAATGACTAAATGGAGAAGGTCTCAATTCTTTATTATAGAAAGACTACAAAACATACCTACACAAATAAAAACAAGATTTTATAAATGAGGTTATACTTTACTTAAAGTAAGCAAATGATATTTATAGTCAAATCACTACAATCAAGAAGCATTAGTGCTATCATGTAGAGGATTATTGACTATAATATAATAAGATTGTGCAAATGGATTTATAGGTTGGGAAGGGTTTGATTGGGTGTCAGGGTTGACAACAATGCAATCTGTCTTAAGGAGAATTAATAATGGAGTTAAATTTTGAGTTCATTTTCTCAAGTTGAAAGTAAAAATCAAGTAAATCAATTATTCAACACTCCCCCTTGACTTAATTTACCGCTTGATCTTTGATGGGATGTTGTTAGATTCATGATGAATTTGCTAAATTTGGCATGAATGCAGTTGTTTATTTGGCCATTAATTAGGCCCTGAATGGTGTATGCTTTTGCAGCAACTTGGTCAAGTATAACATACGGCTCTTTCCAAAAAACCCAACTTTTGCGTCCTAATGAATCCATAATTATTTCAGTAAGCAACTTGAATGCAACTGCAAATCTTATAACATTAAAAAGTATTTGAGGTGGGTTGACCTTGGGACAAATATACCACACTGATAATTTTTCTAGCTTTACAGGTTTCAAACTTGTATTGAACAAAACCTGCACTAGGGTAGAAGCAGTTTTACCTGCCAGGCTAACCATCATGATCTCGCTACATTAAAGTGATGCAAATCATCCTTCTCCTTCTGATTGATTCTTTGGGCTTATATTTCCCTAGAGGCCTCAATATAAATCTTTATGAGGGCTTTTATTAGTAATTTAAAATAATTGAATGACTGAACTTCAACTCAATAGTAACAATGGAATGTAATAAGGGCGGTAATGTAGGCTGTTGACCATACAATAGCTGGAAAAGTGAATATCCTCTACTGTTATGACAGCTACTATTAACTTAAAAATGGTCACTTCCACATATATGGCCCATTGTGATGGAGAATTGCTGGCAAACTTTGTGAAGATTCTTACTAAAGTACAGTAACGCGTTCTAACATTATGTTAGTCTCAGGATGCTATGGTATAATAAATATTCCCAGATTCACATTAGCTTAATTAACTTGGGAATGACTTGTGAGGTGAAATGTGTGGCATTATATTTGGGGATAAATTGAGTACAATCATGCCAGTCTATTATTTTCTCTATTATAAAATTTGCAGTGAATATCGTTCCAAGATCCCTGAGAGGCCGCGCCTTGACCCACTTAGTGAGATGATCAATGATTACTATAATGTATTTGAAGGTAAGGACACTAGTTGGAAAAAAGGTCCTAGTACATCAATAGACATTGTGTGTTATGACAATTTAACTTGGATAACCAATAAGTAGTCATGGGCTTATAAGAGTGCATCACTTGACATTCATGACATTTTATGGAAACATCATAAATATCAAATTATAAAGATTCCCAATGATACCCTTTGTAACAATTGACAATCGTTATATGAATCTCATAAGGTAGGGATTATGAGATTTGTGTGTATCAATAGTTGCATTTTCGTTATTCCAATTAGGATTTTCCTATTCAGGTTGATAACGGAATAAAATTAAAATAAATAATTTATTTGATTGGCTGTCATTCTGAGGTTCCCCTCTGAATTCTCCATCAAGTTGCCTGGATGCCATCAATTCTGGAGGCTTTTGCACTCCTCATTACCTCCAATTCATTAAGCCTTTTTTGGTAGTATTTCAATCTGAGATCAGCCCCAATGGACCTCAGTAAGATAATTCTATTCTTACTTCAAGTCTATCCAAATAAAGGCTGCTATTTGCTTGATCCGTTTTATTTAATTTTATTTATTTAAAATAAGGATTGGGGGTACAGATGGCAGTGCGATGAGGAGGAGAGGAAGGGGTTGGACGCGCTGGTATCCTCTTGAGAGTGGCCTTGCCCTGGTGAGAGGGGAAGGAGCCAGAGTGGCTAAAGGCGTCAGAGGCTGGTTGGCCGCACCTCATCTGGGTAACCCAGAGGCAACAGAGGCCATAGAGATGCACCTCAGCCTGGGGGCCCAAGGCGACAGAGGCCATTGCACCACACCTTAGCCTGGTATGCCTGGCAAGGCTGTCCATTTGGACAGGACCAATTGGAGTTGGTACAGCCATATATGGGGGTGGATGTTAGGGCTGGCGGGATGGGCCTTGGGAGCCCAGTTTGTTACACCATTTTTGAATTAATTTTAAGGTTTTTAGCAAGCCTCCATGTCCTATGACGAGCTTTCATGATTATTTTTGGGTGAGCTGAAGGTGGAGGGTAGAGCTTCCAGTCATTTCCCATAATTTTTGTTTATTTGTCAATCTCAAATCTCATTGTATTTCATGAGCCAATTCAGGGTGCGGCAAATCCCAGGTTTCTCATTATCATAGTTTTGATATCATCTTTTTTAATAGTTGATCTGCAAAAGGAGTGAGAGCAGCAGTAATAGGCAGTCAGGAAAGCCCATCAGCATTCTGATGGGAATGTCCAAAGTGATGGACTATCTCATAAGTTTAGGCCTGTAATTTTTAAGCCCATCATAATAGCTAACCCTTGGATTTTTATTATTACATAACTATTGCAAGGAAGCATGGTCAGTGACTATTTTTACCAGGTTCCATGTATGCAGACTCAGAACAGTTTACAAGCATATATGACGGCTAGGCATTCTTGCTCAGTTACCATGTAATTCCGTTCATGCTTATCCAGGGTATGGCTGCAAAATGCTACTGGGTGCTCTTCCCCACCATCTACTATTTGAGAAAGTACTGCTCCTTTAGCTTTGAGAGAAGCATCAGAATGAATTATAAAAAGGCTGTTTAAAATCAAAATATCTCAGAACATGGGCTTCATCCAAAGCTTTCTGCAGTTTTTTGAAGTAGTCTTTGCGTTCCTGTAACCACTGGAAGGTAACTCTTCATCAAATAAAATGGACTAAGGGTTCAGCAAGTTGTGAAATTCTGGGTATAAATTGGTATTAATATCCAACCATTCCAAGATATATTTGGATATCTCATTTACTCTCATGCTCTCTCATGTGATTGTTGACCTCAAGCTTCTGAGGTTGCGGCAATATGCTTTAGTTTTGATAATGTGGCCCAGGTATTACATCTATGACTTAAAAACTGTCAATTACTAGTCTTAATCTTTAACTGAGCTAGGGTCAACCTTCAAAAGACATCTTCCAAGTGCGCTAGATACTGTTTAAAGTTTTTTAAAACACTTAAAACATTAAGGTAAAATCAAAACGTAACTCATATTTAATTCTCCCATAATAGTGCCCATTGCCCGCTGGAAAGTGTCCAGCATGTTGAACAATTCTTGGGGAATCAAATTGGTTGAAACAAGCCTTGATGTAGTAAACACATATTTTTCTTGGTCTTGTGAGGCAGGTCAATCTTCCAGTATCCGCTGATGAGATCTATAATTTTGAAATACTAGATCACCTTAACTAATCCAAAGTATCATCTATTCGAGGTAGAGGATAGGGTCCTTTTTAGTTATTCTATTAGATATTGTTGAGTGATAATGAGTCAATTATAGCTATCAGTTTTTATTGACTATGAGCGGTGACTGGCCCATGGGATGCGTGAGGGCTTGATCATCCCATGACGCAGGAGCTTCTCTAATTTCTTTTGCACCTCCTTATTGGTGGCCTTACTTCTTTTTATTGGTCACAAACAAATGGGCTTCATGTCCCCAGTGTCAACGTGGTGCTGGATCCCTACTGCACATCCGAGGTCATACTCATCTGCTGAGAATACTTGGGCGTAAGTTTGTATAAGAGGCATTTCTTGGTCCTATAATCCTCAGGTATTCCATCAAGTTTCTCATGGGTAATGACTACATAATATGGTAGATCCAGCTCAGGAAAACCAAACTCTGTTAAGTTTCCAAACTAATGTACTTTCTGAATTTTCTCCACTGAATTGAGATTTATAAATATATTTTCTGTCCTCTCTTAATAAATATTTTGGAGGAAGTCAGATTGGCAAGTAGGACATAGATCTCCAGATGATCATATGAGACTATGCCAGGAGCTGCAAAAGGTTTGGACCTCAATTTTGCCAATGGGAATAATTTATCAACCATTCCTTTAGGTATCTCTAATTTCATTACGGTGGACACCACAAAATGTTCACTTGGGTATATAACACAATACTTGGAAGCTCTGAGGGATATGTCTTTATTCTTGAGAGTTTTGACAGGAGGTGGAAGACTTTGGTGACCTACTTGTTGGTAATGGATTGAAACTACACCATCAATGTAATTCACATTGATAGTACTATTCTTATAGGTTAAAGAAGTCCTATCAACCCTAGAATAGTGGAGAGTTAATGTTTGACCTAGAATAGTATTAATATTCTTATCAAAACTTAAAAACGCCATAAAATCTAAGGATGCTAGTAACAACTTAAATTGGTAGTTATCATTGGGAAGCACAATAGCAAGGGCACTAACCTGCAGGGATTTGAACCTCATTATTAACACACTATACATTCCTTTACTAATGGTACCCTCAGGGCCAGAAAAACCCATACCGTTGATAGTGAGCTACATCAGGGTATAGTCTCAACCGTTTTGTAAACTGACTGGATATTACATTCGTAAGAGTGTTATCATAAACAATAGCTTAAACTTGAACCTTGTTAATGCAATTATCTTTATAATTACAATCAGAAAGGTATTGTGAATTCCCACTTATTTTGATAATATAAGGAGTATCAATTTGGTTGATCATGGTCTTAAGTTGTTCTCCTACATCAGGGAAGTGAGTGTTCAGGGATTGAATTGGTAGTACAACTTTGACTACCTGTAGGGGAAATAAATATTGAGGCTCTTAATGACTCTTAAATGCTTATAAATAATAATTAAAGTTATATGGTTTAGAGACAACTTCCTTTCCCTCTCATTCCATGGTCGCTTATTGACTTCTGGTGATGGCTAACACCATAGAGATGCTTCAATCAGATTTTTATAATATTTGCATTTTCTGGATTTTTGGAAAAACTCTAAGATAACTGGCAGTAGAGAATCCCCCTTCTAGTGTTGAGGCTCTTTTACTTAGCTGTCATCTTCTTGAGATGTCACCAAGTATACTCAAGGATGACATTTAGGACAGGTGGCCACATAGTGTCCCTTATAATTGCAGTTCCAGCAAGTTATCTTAAATAGATTATGGCAGTTTCCAAAATTTCCTCAGCGAAGAGGGAAGCTCTCCAAAGTAACTCTACCTTCAATTAAATGAGGAGATTGACTGGTTTATGCTTTGACTTTGGGTGGTCCAATTATAACTTCACATCTCTATACAAATCTAAAAGAATAGAGGGTATATAAAATTCTTTTACAAGCACCAGAAGTTGAGAGTGGTTTAGCTCTGGAAAATTTTTGGTGGCATTCTAAGAGCAATATAAACGTTAAAGTCATTATGACCTTGGCGCCCAACAACACCTGAGCTTTGTGGTAAACTTGACCAGCAAATTCAGTAATGGTTTCATTATTCTTTAAACTGATTGGTCATAAGTTCAGCCTTTATGAGTAGCCATTTGTTTGGGGCCCCTAAACTCTTGTAAACCCATGCTTTCTATATCAGCAAATGATCAATGTTCCTCAAGTAAGTATAGCATGATCAGAACTCAAATCTGGTCATCTAAACAGTTAATCGCAGTAATAGCTTTTTAAAGATCAGTGCCTCCATGCATGGTCATCTCGAACTTTTTTAAATGATGTCACATTCCCATGCTTACCAAATTTAATAAGGTCAACCAGATTAAATGACTGTAATCCTGGATAGGAACTTCTGGATACAGACATAATTGGTGCAGCACTGACCTGAGTTACTGGGTTACTAGAGCAAGGTTAATCAGTTCAGGAGCTTGGGTCTCAACAGAAGAAGACAAATTAAGGAATAAGGATGGTACAGCACAGATGGCTTTATGCACGGCTTCTTATGTAAACTCTTCTTCTGGTAGTTCCTGCCAAATAGCTTGGAATGAGCAGGGGCTGGAGTTGTAGAAGGTCATCACAATCTGCCATCCAGTACTTAATCTTCAATTCATTATTCCCAGGTGGTGCAATATCCCTGTTCTTAAAAGTCACTACAGCTTAAAATGTCATAAATCCAGAAATTTCCTTTACAATCCATTCACACTATTTTTGAGTTCCTCCAATTCACTTTTAGGAGTAATTTCCAAGGTATGAAGTTCACAGATGTAATGTCATAGGTCATTGTTTGACTAGAGGAAATCTCCGCTGCCCTGTTGTAGCATCCAGGCTAAGCCTCCATTCCTTTTTTATCTTGTTGCATGGCTGCTTGTTGACTTTTGATCCGTTGCAGTTTGGGTAGGAGGTTGTTATTGGTTTCATTATTGCTTTCTAAGTGCTGTGCAGCCACCCCATCTTGCGTTGGGTACACTAGTCAAGGGCTTCGACTGCCTCATCCTGACAAGTTATGTTTACTGAAGTAACGTGGCTATGTTTAACTCCTCCCAGAAGTGAGTCACCCCTTGGACCCATTAATTGGTGACTCCGCGGTTGTTCATGGATTGGTATTCAACGGCCAATACATTCTGATTTGATTGATTAATAATTTAATCCAAATTCTATGATACTTGGACACTAAGTGTATGGTTGTCATAAAAAACCTGATGTACTCCTAGGAAACTGTCCCTGAGCTGCCTATTCAGGTATACAGCGCTTCCACATTTTGTCAGTTTCTGTTAAGAAATTCCACAATAAGGACGTGGTGACAAATGATGGTCAGTTAAAAATTTTGCTTGGCGGGTTGGAGATACCCTTCCAGGTATTTTCAGGGAGATGGCAGATAATGTTTGGCTTTTTTGCCAGTCATAATGGTAAAGTGCCTAATAGGCAAGCCAGAATGCCAGAGGATTTCTTCTCAAATGATGTTGACTTGTTCAGGGAGGTGTGTGATAATTGAGCTCCAGTGAAAAGCAAGTGTAAAAAGGAACTCGGCAAGAAGCCAGGCTGTTGCAACTCCAGACCCAGCGAGCCTTGATGTGGGGAGTTGTGCATAGGATTTAGCAATTTGGGACTCTCCATAGGAGAACTTGGTATAAAAAGGGGGCGAAGGGGGAATTCTCGACTGGAGAGAAGACAGTTGGGATCACAGGATAATGATATCCTGCTGTCAGATGGCCTCAACAATTGTTTTGAATTCTCATAAATTTTTTACTCAATACACCCAGTTAATTGCAGTAGGAGCTATTATTACTATCATAACTGGTACTTCCTAACCAATATGGGGCCAAGGGGCCTCATCATTAGTGCCATAGGGAATTTGGCAAAGAAAAATTTGAAATAAATCAAAATAATGGGAACTTGGGGAGAATTTAATGAATGATAAATTAAGAAAATTGACCGTCAATTATCTCAGTGTGTTATGACTGGTTAAGTAGATGATCTATTTAGGGAATAGCTTAAAAAAGCACAGGATTGGGGCCCTCAAGGTCTGTTTTAACCTGGCAAACTTTGAGCGAGGGGGAAGAATGATGTCAGACAATTGAAAGTCTGATATTGTGGGAAGAGCGTTGTGGATGAAAATAACAATAAAATTGGCCAAAAGACCCTGGCAATTCTTGGTGGAACCCCTTGAATCAGGATACCTTTATTCACACTTCTCAGGCAAATATCACAATTTAGGTAGCAGGGTTAATCCGCATCATTGGCGGAATCAAGGGAGCCATTTGGAAATCCCTACCCGTCTTACAACTAATTTAGTTAACCTCCTACTCTGCGACCACCCCCTTTTATAGCCTTGGAGGGGTTTCACCAGAGGCAAATATTTTCCCGCCCACTGATTGGGTCAAATATAATAAATCACTGCCTCATGGATATATTCTCCTGCTACTGGCCCTCCATCAGCCATTCCATCCAAGCGAGGCAATTCTCAAGAGCTCCAATAGGCCAGAAGCCCATATTACTAAATTTGGATGCGCCTGTCAGGGAAAGTCAAATGGAGTTTAGACTGGCCTACCAGTCAGGATGCAAAAGCACCCAAAAGGCAAGCCAGAATGACAGAGTCATTGCCGCTTGAAAGATGTTATATGACGCAAGAAGATGGTTAACAAATTAGCACTGATATGTGGCAAGCGTAAAAAGAAAACTGGCAATGAACCAAGCTGTTGCAACTCCAGACCCCATGGGCCTTGCTGCAGGGAGTTGAACGATCATACTAGCAGTTTTGGGATACTCCATAAGATAATTTGGCACAAAAAACAGAGGTGAGAGGGTGGATCCTCATGTGAAGTAGAGATAGATGAGCCTACAGGACTCAATAACCTGTTGACAGATGTCTTTGACATTGGGGTTGAATTCCCAGAAATTTATTATATAATAAGCACAATTGGCTACGGAGGGAGCTAATATTACTATCATGGATGGTATTTCCCAGCCAATGTAAGGCCTGACGGGCCACAGGGTTAGTGCCATAGGGAGCTCAGCAAGAAAAATTTGAAGCAAAATCAAAAATAGAGTACTTGTGAAGATTTTTAATAAATAGTGAAGCTAAGAAAATTGACTGACAATCTCTTCAGTGTGTTAAAATTGTTTAAATAGCGGTTGATTTGGGGAATAGCTTATAAACGCATGGGATCAGGGCCCTCAAGATTCAATATAACATGGAAAAGTTTATGAGGAGGGGAGAGATGATTTCAATCTGAACTGACTTTGAAGAAATCAGCGGTAGGCTGAGTCACTGTTAGTTTGACCTCAAATGCCTGACTAACAGTTTCACTGCATTTTTGATGATTAGCAAGACAGCATCTCACCCAACAGACAATGGGAATCCCCTAAGGCCACCCCACATAGGGGTAGTCCCAACTGCTGGAAACAGTTTTGAGATATCCAAACCGAAATGACCAGTCGCTTTGGCATCCGTTTGGCCAAGTGAGAAGCATCAAACAATTATTCAGATTTTTGAGGTGAGGGTTTTGAGCTATCAGCAACATTTAATAATGGAGGTACATGCTCATCAGGCTTTGTCCCCAATGTTTTCAAGGTGAGTTCCAAATTTGGCAACATAATTGCCCAATGGCTCAATACCATTAGCAATTTAGAATGAGGGTTTGTCACTAGACACATTCCGATTAAGAAGTGCTTGCCCGTTGGGCTTAGTCCCCATAGGTTTTGGAGCAGGTTTTAGGTTGATGACATTTTCCAATGGCCCAATGCCATTGGCGAGATTTGCCAAGAATTTGACACTTGATTCCACACCTACCAAATGTGTGAGCCCATCAGGCTTTGTTACCGTGGGTTTAAGGCATTTGGACTTTGATTTTGAGGGCTTGGTGCTGCTGACTTCATAAGATCCTTTCAGCTCATGGGGTGGCGGTTTCCAACGATTTTGGCACAAATTTCCTCAATTTGCCATACTAATTTGATGGAAGCAATTGTGGTTACAGGGGGTGGAATCTTAAAAGGAAGAGCTGTTATCCATTGCTCATCTACCACATGGGCGAGGTCACCCTGTGAGATGAGAGGGACAGATGCCCTTATTGGACCCTTTTTGTAGGGAATGGGAACACCACTTGTTGCAAATTTTACAATTTGCTTCATTTGGGACTCTATTAGTTGTCAGCACAAACAGTATGATGACTTCTGGCCCTTGCTCTTTCATCTTCATTGGCACACCTTTTACCACAGGCCCACAGGCAACTCCCCAATACAATAGATCACCAATTTCATCTTGGCAGATTATCTCCTCTTGGTTTGCACCGGTGGTTCTCTTCTCCCTTCCTGGGTGGCCTGACCCCTTGCTTCTCCACCCTCATGGTTAATCCCCACTTGTCCATCGCTGGCTCCACTAATTTGGAAAAATCCATATGGGGTATTCTGTAGATCCAAGTTAGGAGTTGGTAGCGCTGACCACTCCTAGATGAATTAACTCAACACCTAACCTTGTAACCTTTTAATCCAATTTTAAATGTCAAGTGTCACTACAACACTTAAAACACAGATAAAAGTAGGTAAAGGAAGGTATTTTATTAGATTAGAAATCCAACCCTTAAATAGGGTGGCCAAAAAATGAATATTGTAATCATACAGGTGTATAATTATCAGGGGTGTAGATGTTATGAACTGTTTGTGGTTGCTCAGCGGCAGTTGGTTTACAAAAGGCTACATCATATGGCATTATTCAGCTTATGAGTAATCAATTACATTCATTAAATATGATTTATATAACTCTGGCAAGGCAGTATATTGATGCAGACCAATTTAACCTCAAGTGAATTTGCTTTACTCCTGCTCACCTTCTAACTTATATAAAGTGGTCTCATATTGAAAATCAATCAACTTGTTATTTTAGAACTTTTTCTGGTTTCATCAATTCAGCAATAGTTTGATTTTTAAAAAGGTAATCCAATTGTTAAATTCATCATGTAATAAATTCATATAAATAATTACAATGCACTCACCATTAGATTAGCGTCTCAACTAGTAAAATATAAAATAAACAACATTATATCATTTAAAATTAATTCTGCTCTTCAGGCACCCTCTCAACCTTGTAAGCATAATGCCTACAAAATTAAAGCATTTGATATTATAAACCTAGGTGAGCAAGATCTAATCTTTGATCACTTTTAGTAAACAATTCAATTCAAACAGAACAATGTGATAATCAATACCAGGTAAGATGAGCACAATTAATAAACAAGTAAAGAATTGTGCAAACGTGGTAAAGGGTAGCAGACCTGGATCTGCACCGCCCAAAGTCACCAAGCACACAGGAACAGATGAAAATAACAGTAAAAACAAAATCCTGAGGTGGTGCACCCCGCAGGTTTCAAGAATTTTTTTAGTAAAGTACTGCAGTTACACGGAAGTATCCCACTTGCAACTGCTATTGTCAGTGGAACATGGGTTACATGTATTCTTGGGCATAGAGACACTGACAATGTGGGAAAAATTTGGAGAAGCCCAAATTCAATTATTCCCTCATGCAGTGTACTTGACAACCCATACTATCTACAAAGGTTGAGTAGATCTTAGGTTCAAAACAGCGGAAGAAGCAAATGAAGCAGCAAAGGTCAGAGTAGTGCTCGACCTTCCCAATGGTCAGCATTTGGTATCAACCAAACGCACACGTTGGACAGAATCCAAAGACATTATTCTAATTTTTGACTACCTTCTGATTACACTGGCGTGCACAGTAGTCATATGACATCTCTGGGAAGGCTTGGAAGCATATAGAGAAATCAAACAATTCAAAATGCAAAGATTCCAGCTGATGCTGACCCTTAGCACTGGTAAGGCAATTGCAATTATTTTCCCAAACCAGGAGATGATGGAGATTATTACAAAAATCCCCTACATCGCATCCTTAATTATATATGTGAAAAAATTTTAACTATTTCATGCAACAGTGGAGAGCGCGCCCCCCGTATGCAATCACTGCTAGGCCTTTGGAAACAAGATTCATGCTTATCCCATAAAAGAAGGCCTAAGAGAAATGGAATTTTGTGAGGAAAAAATGGGCGAAGATGACTCAGAGTACATCAAAATCGCAGACACCGCATAAGCATTCAAGTGGGGAAAACATAAACAAAATAAAATAATTGACCCAATTTTCATGAAAGAATGAAATGGTCAAACAAGCTTGCAAGTTGGCTGCGGCCAAGGCAAAGGCCTCAGCAGAATCATCTATCTCGCTGGAACAGATCTAGGAAGACATTGATGAACTTGAAACAATGAGCCAATCAAATCCCACAGAAAACCAAACAACCAATCCAAACAGAATGGATTTGGCAGAACCTAATTTGGAAGCAAATGCAGCAAAACAAGGTTTAGCACCCCCCCAAAAAAACTAAATTGTGGAGTAAAACCCAATCAGGAGCAAAAATCAACAGTGGAATGCGCAAAATAAAAGTGTCCAATAAGAGCACACAAGTGCACTGCAATGTGAAAGCAAAATCTAGCAAAGGCAGGAGAGGAGCAAAAGCAGCGGCAACAAAAGGGGCAGAATATACCCCAACTCCTATTCATAAATATGCTCTTTGCAGAAAAAGATGCAATGGAGAGTAATGAGGGTGAGGGAGTAGGGCTGAGGGGCCCTACTAACCGCTCCTGAGGCGCATTGGGTGTCTCAGTAGATATAGGGATGCTGAACATAGCAGGACTCAAGGCCTTAGTGTCCGGGCAAAGGAGTTGAGTCTCCTGTGAAACCCATCTGTGGATATTCTGGCGGTGCAGGAAACCCACTGTCCACAGGTAAAGGAGGAGGCATGGGAAACATGCTCCTTTCAACAATATCATTTTAGTTGCAACACTATGGGGTGATAGTACGTGCAGACCAAAATTCTAAATTCATTAATAAAAATTCTTTCTTGGACAGCTGTGTACTAGTCGTTACCTTCTCATGGCACAATGAAGTGCACACAATAGCCAGTGTGTATGCACCAAAATATGCAATGGACCGTCAAGAGTTTTTAACATCTCTAACACAACTCCATCTTCCAGCAAACACTTTTGTCATGGGAGACATGAACTGCTGGATCAACCCAGATACTGACTTAAGGCCACACTTAATGGAGACACCACAAGGTCAAGTAAAACTTCATGTGCTAAAGGCCACCCTGGGACTATATGATCCACTACCTAAACGGTCACCCCTCCTACAGAACGTGACACGCCCACATATGTATAACGATGTACTTATCTCTATGTCATGGATAGACCTAATATTTGCACCATTAATTTTCTGACACCAAATTCATAAATTCAAGACTACAAATATCAAATTCTCTGACCATTGACTAGTTTTGGTGTCCTTCACACCAGCGAAAACAACTACCCAAGCACTTAGGTGGTGCAGAATACGCCCAGAAAATTTAGCTTACTTAGAATTTTAATCCTGGGTGGAGAAAATATTCTCAACACAGGATTTTCAAACATATTTCTGTTCAGACCCAATAATCACTTGGGAAAATTTTAAAATATTAATGACATAACAGATTAAACACACAACATCAAGAAGATACAGTGCATCTTCAGCCATCATCAAACATATCTTGGCAGAAATCAATCACCTGAAAATAATGTCACATGCACAGGATATAGCCCTGAATAGGAACGCAAATGGGCAGAGTTTTCTGCATGGCTAAACTTTATGATATGTGAACACCAACACTGAGTTGGGGTTTAATATAGAGCAAAAAACCTAAAAGATGGAGAAACTTATTCAAACTATTTTTTCCATTAATTTCACGCTTGAAGAAATATGATAGCCTGCACACAGGTCTGATGGCCGGACAAATCCATAGTGGAAACGCCTGAAGAAGTCAAGACTGAAGTACACAGGTTTTATAAAAAATTATATAAATCTGAACTGGTTGAACCAGCAAAAATTAAAAAATTCTCTACTAATGCACATTTAACATTACAGCTCAAAAACAACAATTTACTTAAACTAATATTGTGTGAGGAATTATGGGAAGTAGTACAAGGTGCATCATGAGGGAAATGTCCTGGATCTGATAGGATTTTCTATGGATTTTATATAAAATATTTTACTAACATCTCTAATATTCTTTTAGCTTCAATGAATTTTGCATAATAAAAACATGCCTTCTACCAAGAGGCAAAGAAGCATACACTGTCACTCTATTCAAAAAATTAAAGATACTAAATTCTATCCAATTGGCGTCTAATCTCCCTAACCAATACTGACACAAAAATAAACAAAAAATCATGGCCAAACGATTAGGGGAAATTGCAACTGATGTGATATCCCCATCACGATATGGATTTGTCCCAATAAAATCCATATGGGACAATATCCACACAGTTTCAAATGTCTTCCAATCTAGAGCCTCTGAAGCGCTTGTCTTTTTAGATCAACAGAAGGCATATGACAGGGTGAATTGGACATACCCCAGGGCCTGCCTTCAAAGATCTAAACTACCAAATAGGTTCATAAACTGGGTGATGTTGTTCGCAGAATCAGCCACTATGGCTGTACGTGGAGCAAGTTTTTTAACTAACCTATTTTTTCCACAGAGAGGACTCAAACAAGGGGACCCTCTAAGACCTCTATATACAATTTTAGTCTGGATCCCCTTATCCAGAATACAAACTCCCTTCTCAGTGGAATGAATGTCTATGGCCAACCACCAGTCAAAATGATGGCTTTCGCTGATGACTGCGTGGCGGCATATCCAACAACCAGGATGCTTGCAGTATTGAGAAGATAATACAAGAATACTCATCCATAAGCAACGCATCACTTAACACTGAAAAAACGGAAATCATACTCCTGGGGAAATATCAGATCCTTTGGACGCCATCTACCCTGGGTCAACAGGCCAATACAACATCAAGACTCATCACCAGAGATAGGAGGCAAAGATCAGCAATTACTCCACTGGAACTTCCATTCACTACCAAGCCGGCAGCTGGCCTCTCCATCACTTGGGGATATGGTTGGAAGCAGGAGGTTACGCCAACACCATGATGGAAACTCAACTTCTAGATAAAATAACAAAACTCATTGCCTCCTTACATGGACATCAAACTGGTCTAACAGGGAGGGTTTTGATAGCCAACTCCATGATACTATCAATCATATGGTTTACGGCCCACGCAAATGCTTTCTCACCGTCCTTTTCTAATAAAATTTACACCTTAATACAGGGATGGCTTTTGTCCAACCACAATTCCCCTGTACGCCTTGAAATCCTATTTGGCCTTAGAGGAATAGAGGTATGGGGCTAACTAATTATGTTGAGCAAGCGACCCATATACTAGGATCCTGGATAGCTCAGGTGACTAGTCCAGACCTTCCAAATATACATTGGTCTAGAACAGCAAGATATATTTTACACAAGCACTCCGATTAAGAAACCCAGATCATCCAAACATATTGATTAAGTATCTGGAGTCTCACCCTACAGCTTCAGGACCACATGGCACTCCTGTACACTTTAAACGAATACTTCTAGCCATGAGAAGAGCATAGTGGAAGATTAACATATGTGGCCATATCAGTCATTGAGGAGGCCCATGGCTAACTCAAAGACAGGAAATTAATGGCCAAATAGTCACAGATAACATAATAAGCCGAAATCCAAATTCCATTGCCAGGATTATCTACCTGAATCATATAGATATACCATAAAACCTGGAGACCAAAAGAAGAGTCTGGAGATACAAGCATCACTCACTACTACAACCCAAGAATGAGCACATGTATGGAGATGAATGAGGAGAGTATATCGCATAGCAGAATTATTGAACGCTGCTCACTCCTCATGCACAATATGTGGTCAATACAGAAGCCTAGTACACCGTTTAGAACAATGTCCAACATCAGTAGCTATCTGGAAAGAGGTCATGCGCCTGTTCCGCCAAGACAATGGACAATCATATAGTTTGGCTAGGAACATGTTTGCACTCAAATGGGGTCACTTATCCATCCATCCCTATGGGCGTTAATAGTAGCAATAGCACTATGGACAATCCGTACTATAGTACTGGAGTAGTTTACTGGAGCAACGCTTACCATTCAAGAAGTCATTAATCGTTTTTACTATCATATATTGGAACATTTCCAAGCATGGTTGTTTGGAAACACGACCCCACGTAACAGAAGGACAATCAATACATGGTTCCCCATATGGTTCCTAAAGATTGATTCTTTCCTTCACTCATGCTGCATCCAAGGATAAGTCAGCATAAACCCTCCCTACCTTCCTAAACTTAGTGGTCCTGGAGACAACAAGAGGGGCTTCAAACCCTCTGAGGTGACTTTAATTATTCACAGTAAATTACTATTTTATTCTCGCTATATCAGAAGTGTACATCCCTTGTTGACTTTCTCTAAATCATTAAAAAGATCTAATATTTGACTCAACCCAAAGCTTAATGATGAGCTTAATTTTTAGCTGAGGCTAACATCAACTAGGAATGAAATTCTAACACCACCCGGTCTAGTCAGAGGGGATACTCCCCTGGACTTACATTACCCTTACCTTTTGCCAAAGGTGGGGAGCTACCACCAGGGAACTGAGTGAGGATCACATTTTTGTAGACCTTGGGCAACTTAATCGCCATTAAAGTAGCAATCTTTGGGAGAGGACGTGGAGCTTCTGGGTGGATGACATGGAAAGCCTCGACTAACTCCAAGCAGTTTGCACAAAAATTGGGCCCTGACCCAACTATTCTCATAGGCTGGATAGCTTTTCTAAGTGATGAGATATTTGACAGATTGCCAAGATTTGTTGGAAGCCAGGATGCCCTCCACTTCAGCCTTTCCTGCACCCTCAATAACAATAGGTTTGGGATCTGAGGGGATTGCTCCCTTTAATGGGACAACTGATACACATGGAAAACTGGGTGTTGCTTCCAGTGGGGTAGCAATTTCAAACGGTAAGTACCATTACCCAAATCTTCCTCCACCAAGTGTGGACCTGAGAGCTTACTTGCAAACCTATATGAGGGCACCTGCATCAGCAAATGGCGCGTGTTGAGCATGCCATATGAACCCACCTTTATTTCATTCACTGGGAGGCCTTCTGATCTGCAAACCATTTTAGTAACTTATAGCCTTGGTCAGATGCTCCCAAACCAAGGACTGTGTGGCTCAAATATACTGAGCATGATTGGAGGCAGCTAGTACCTCTGGGCAAAGGCATGGGCCAACTGAAAATGAGGGGTTGTACCCCAAGGTTGCTTTGTATGGGTAAAACCAGTGGAGGCATGCGTTCCATTATTATATGCAAACTGAGCGAGAGGAAGGTCATCAGTCCAGGTATATCAAGTGGCTGCAACGTAGCACCACAGGTACTTTTCCAAGATCTGATTAACCCGTTCATTTTGTCCATTAGACTGGGGATGGTACTCAGTAGAATGACAGGGCATAATCTTCAAGATTGACAAGAGCTTGTTCCAGAATCATGCTGTGAACTGGGGCTTGCAGTCTCTGACAATCTCCTGTGGAAGGCCGAACATAGAGAACACATGGCGCACAAAGAGATGGGAAGTTTCCTCAGAAGTATTAGCGGAAGAGCATGGGATGAATAGGAAAAATTTTGTGAAGCAGTTGACAACCACCATCACCACTGTAAACCCATTGGAACTGGGAAGTTCAAAAATAAAGTCCTCGGACACCAATGTCCATTGACCCTCTGCCTGCTGTAAGGGGTGGAGTAGACCATTTCTTCCTGACTGGTCTGAATTGGTCCATGTGCCAGTTACAATGTCTGCAATCCAGGCTGTAACATCTTTTGAAAAGCCTGCCCAATTATAGATATGCTTGATTAAGTCAATAGACTTCTTATTTCCTGGATATATGACGGCAGGAGGATCGTGATGATCCTGAATCATTTCAGCTCAAAGGAGGGAAGGAACCCAAAAACCCGTGACCAAAATTGAATGAAACCCTTGGCCAGATAATACAAGTATTGTTGTGAAGCAGGGAGGGACGACCACTACTATAGTTCCACACCTTCGTCACAGGCCGTTTATGCTGCTAAAACCTGGGAGATTAGGGCACATCTGGAGCTAAGTCTGCTACAAAAACCACGGGAGGTACAATGGATAAGATTCGGGTATGAGGAATGACTGTGACCATATTCTCCTTGTCTGAGTCTGCAGGACAGTGTGTGGGGTTGCAAATTAAGAAGTCAGGAAGGACATTAACGCTCCTTTAACAATCTCATACTTGATGTTAAATCTACAAAAATCCCAATAGGTTTGGGCCTGCTGGTGTGCCAACTTTTATGGCTTGCAGAAAAAAAGAAGAGCTTGGTGATCCGTGTGTACTGTTAACTCATGCTGAGCGGCCTGCAAGAGATACCGCCAATGGGTCAAGGCCCACGCTACAGCTGCCAGCTCCTTATCGTTGATGGCCCAGTACTATTCAGTAGGAGAGAACTTGTGGATAAAGAAGGCAACCAGATTTATCAACCCATCGTGCTCTTGAAGCAAGACAGCCTCAACTGCAACAGATGACGCATCACATGGTATGACATAGGATTTGGAGGGGTCTACATGTTTAGGATGGGGGGTGACAAGAACACCTCTTTAATTGGCTCAAATGCCTGCTGGAACTCAGACGTCCAACAAAAAGGCACATTCTTACCCTTGAGAGAATGAAATGGGGAGGATAACTGGGATAGGGCAGGGGAGAATTTTTTAAGAATATAATAGGCCCAAGAAGCTTCTCAAATGTTTTTGGATAGTTGGATTTTCCCATTTGCGGATGGCATCCAGCTTTCTGGGGGGAATGGCGTACCCATCTTTTAAGACAAGATTTCCCAAGAAGGTAACTTCTTCCCTGTAAAACTCGCATTTTAAAGGCTTAACAAATAGACATGCCTTATATAAGACACCACTACCACATCCAAGTCTTTCACATGTTGTTTGGGAGTAGGTGAGTGTACCAAGATATTGTCAATATATGTAACTGCGCAGGTGAACCAGAGATCACCTATCACACTATCAATCATCCTTTGGAATGCGGCTGGCGCATTCTTTAGCCCAAAAAGCATCACTTAAAATTGGAATATGCCCATTTTGTTCAGATTGCGGAAGCAATTCCTGACCTTCTGTCACTCAAATCTTATCAAAGGCATTAACAAAATCAAGTTTCGAGAGCACGCATGATTTGGTAATTACTTGGCCAATTGTCTGTTCCAAAGGCAGTGGGTAGGGATCATGGACTGTTATTTTATTAAGGTGAACATAATCCATGCAGGGACAAAGGGAACCATCAGCTTTCTTGGCAAAGATGATGGGAGAGGCAACCAGTGATGTTTTTTTGAACAACCAAACCTTCTTAAGAATGTCATCTAACATGCATTGGGGCAGCCTCCTCCTCCGCTGTATGCGGGTACAGAGGGTAGTTTATGTTTACTACCTGCACTATTGTCTGAAACTCAAGTCAAATTCTGTATGTTGTGGAAGACAATCCGCCTTCTAGGAATCAAAAATACTTTGATATCCCATCAACGCCTCTGGAAAATCTGATGGGAGGCCCACAGGGGAAATAAGGGAAGTAATTAATCCACAACCTTGAGCTTTAGTAAGAGTATCCAGTAAGTGAAACTCACCCTCCGTCTGACCATTGGAGAATGACAGCATATTTGACTTAAGATGAATCCTTACATGCTGCTGACGCCACCAGCCCACACCCAAAATTACTGGGAACACAAGGTTAGGCATTGCTGAAAAATGATTGCAAAAACTAATCTGGTGAGCCAAGAAAGGTACTGGGCGCCGTACTTTGTATGATGGCCTGGAGTCCAACAAAGTGAAAATCACCACAGGGCCCAAGTCCTGGTCAAGGTCAAGCTTGCGGGCCAACTTTAGGCTCATAAAGTTACTCACTGCTCCATTGTCAACCAAGGCCTCAAAGAACACCTGGTGTGCTCTGATACTAATTTTCTTTTCCAAAAAGTAGGCGGAAATATGTTTATCAGCAGATACGGTCATTTCTGCTGTCACTGAAGAGATAGCAAGCAAATCAGGGGGAAGATCAGGCACTTTTATGTGAGCAAAATTTAGGAGAGTAAGGAGTTGGGACCCATAATCTTCAGGCTGGACTTCCATTGACTCACTGACAGATAAACCAGTATAAACCAAATCATGTGCAAAAGAAGCATCTGACCCTAAAACCAATACCAATACTGATAAAACAACAGGATCAGGATCTGAGACCACATCAGATAACTTAATCATGAAGTTTCCAATTTGAGAGCGGGGAGTATGGTGGAGAGAGGCATTAATGGAAGTCGCTGCCTAGCACATTTGATCCACTGTCCCCATAGGGGTGGACCAAGCAACGTGATGAGTGGAGGCTGGATCCAACACAGTTCGGAAAAATTCTTAGAGTACATTTCTGGGGAGATCCATCACTGGGGATTGCTCACGGAAGGCTGAAACTAAAGATCTAATGCTAGGGGCTTCAGCAATAAGAGAGAGTAATTGGAACAAACGTTCCAAAGTGGTACAAGGGGTTTCAAAACTTCTGATACTGCTATGACAAGTGAGGTAAAGTAACCTGCCTGAATAGCAGAATGCAGAAGTCCTTGCACCCACCAACGAGCTTCGCCTTCAACCACATTTAAAAGGGCAACACCTTGCTGAGCATTGGACAATGAAGCGGCATTATTCAGGGAAACTGCAGATTGCATTCGCACCTTGGCAAGAGCGTTGAGGACCTGATTAGAAACATCTCTGGAAGAAACACCTGGATTCCCTACTTGAAGGTGAGCTGGGGGGAGAGTAGCGGGCAATGAGGGCATTCTACCATTGAGAAATTCCTCCAAAGCTATTTGAATGCTGCTCGAAAAATTGGCGACTGACCAAACAAACAGTAGGAGACAAACTACCAACTGCACGTTCATTTGGTAAAGGGTAACCACTGCATCGCCCATCTCTATGAGGAGGGCGGAAATGGTTATAAAAAATGGATGGCCAATTATGTCAGGGGGACGGCAGATAAAGCTTATTTTAACCTCCCAGTTAGGATGCAAAAGCAACTAAAAGACAAGCCAGAATGCCAGAGGCTTTGCCACTTAAACAACGTTGCTTTTTGCGGGGAGGTGTGTAATGATTGAGCACCGGTGAACTGCAAGTGTAAAAAGGAACCAAGCAAGGAACCAGGCTGTTGCAACTACAGACCCAGCGAGCCTTGATGTGGGGAGTTGTGCAATTGGATTTAGCAATTTGGGACTCTCCATAGGAGAACTTGGTATAAAAATGTGTGTGAGGGGTGGATTCTCGCCTAGAGAGAAGACAGTTGGGCCCACAGGATACCAATATCCTGCTGGCGAATGGCCTCAACAATTGGTTTGAATTCTCATAAATTTTTTACACAATACACTCAGTTAACTGCAGTAGGAGCTATTGTTACTGTCATAACTGGTATTTCCCAGCCAATATGGGGCCAAGGGGCCTCATCATTAGTGCCATAGGGAATTTGGCAAAGAAAACTTGAAATAAATCAAATAATTGGAACATGGGGAGATCTTGATGAATGGTACATTAAGAAAATTGACCGTCAATTTCCTCAGTGTGTTCCAACTGCTTAAACAGATGATCAATTTGGAACAGCTTATAAAAGCATGGGATTAGGGGCATTCAAGATTCATCCTAACCCAGTGAACTTCAAGCAAGGAAGAAGAGTGAACTTAACTTGAACTGACTTCAAAAGAGTCAGCAGTGGACTAAGTCACTTTCAGTTTGACCTCAGACGCCCAAATTGTGGCTTTACTCCATTTTTGACAGTTATTGTGATGGCGTCTCACCTGATGGGCAATGGGAACCTCCCAAGGCCACCCCACATAGAGCTGTCACAAGAGGTCAGGAACAGGTTTGGGGTACCCAACCCACCTGCACCTGGTTGCTTTGGCATCCGTTTGGCCAAGCAAGATTCATCAAAAGATGATCCTAATATCTGAGGGGAGGTCTTTGGGCTGGAGGCGAGTTTTAATGATGATCTAATGCCATTGGCAAGTTCTGTCAAAGATTTGACATCAAGAACATTTGTCTTAGAAGGTACATGCCTGTCAGGAATGTTCCCAGTGTTTTTGAAGTAAATTTCGAATTGGTGATAACATTTTCCAATGTCCTGATGCCATTACCAAGTTTGACCAAGGATTTGACACTGGACACATTCTTCTTAGAAGATACGCACCCATTGGGCTTTGTTTCCAATGTTTTTTAGGCAGATTCTGAACTGATGACAACTTTTCCCAATGGCCTGATGCCATTGGCAAGATTTGCCAGTACTTTGATACTTTTTTCCATTTACTAGATGTGCGTGCCCATCAAGCTTTGTTGCCAAGGATTTAAGGCTTTTTGACCTTAATTTTAAGGGCACGTTGCCATTGACTTCATAAGGGCCTTTAGGCCCATGGTGTACCAGCTTTCCAGTATTTCAGCGCAAATTCACTTAATTTTCCATACTAATTTGGCGGAAGTGATTGTGGGGAAAGGGGGTGGAATCTTCAAAGGGAGAGCTGTTACTCATCACTCAACTACCACATGGGCGAGGTCGCCCTGTGAGATGAGAGGGACAACTACCCTTCTTTGACCCTTTTTTGTAGGGAACGGGAACACCACTTGGTCTAGGAAGAGGGGACGCTCCCCCAGACTTACAGGTATTGCCTATCTGGAATAGGATATTAGTTTTTGTAGTAATTGACTGTGGCTCAAAACCCATATAATTTTATACTGTTGAAAAGCTGGTCCTGATTCAACTGACAATAGAATAAAGCAGGCACTGGGTCAGCTTGTTCATGGCCAAAGTGCCTGGATCCCCCAAAGTAACCTATCTCTAAATTCTCTTGGATTTTCCAGGAAGATATAAGTTTTTAAAGCGCAAAAATTAGGAGCCTATTGAAAGCTATCTTCCAAGGCAGTCACTCAGGATTGGGAGGATAACATAATTGGTGCTATATTGGCAGTCCAGACCATTCCCTCCTTCTTGGTTTAGTCTATTGTACAGGTAAAGATTGATTTTTCTTTACTACTACAGTCCCTCTGTAGTGAGCGCCACAAGTGTAATGAGATGTCTCTTTTCTCTCTACTTCACAGGTTCAAGCTGGCCAACCACCTTCTTCTTCCATATAAAATGACTACATGGAGAAAGTTCCAATAGGATAGATAGCCTAGGATAATGACCTACACAAATAAACAGCAAGGTTTGATAGATGAGGTGATCCTTTATTTAGATTAAGTGGTTAATACATATAGTCAAACCACTATTTTCAGGAAGCTGTAGCACTCTCATGATTATGATCGTTGACTATCATACAATGGTAATGTGAAAAGGTTGATAGGTTGGGAAGGGTTGATTGGGTATCAGGGAGTTAACATCAATGCAATTCCTTTTACTGGAAAATATAATTCTGGAGTTACAACCTACATTCCCAAGTCAAAAACTAGGAATCAAGTCAAAATAATTAAACAACCATACAATTATTACAGTTAAGCCATTTCACCAAAGTTTTGTAAGTGGATTGAAATAGCTAACTCTAAAAAGAGATAATCACATTTGGTAATAAGGACCATCATTTAAGCCCATCATTATGTTACCATAAGTAGGCAAAGAGGCATATATATGGGTCTTGAACTATATGGGTGAAAATAAGTTCAAGTTGTCCATCAAAAGTAAACCCAAGATGAATTTTTATTTTTAACAAAAATTGCAATTTGCCAAACCTGTGTGTCTTAAGTCACTCCATGCTTGTTAGATTATTATTTTAAAGGTATTTTGGTTAATTTACATGCTTGTTGAGTCCCAGGGGTATATTTATTGATAGATACATAGTGCATTCAAAAAGTCCTGGGACTAATGCTGCTATATACATACAGATGGAGCTATCTCTGTGTCACAGCTGGAACACTATGTGACAACCCTTGCCACCCGGCCAGACTGTAACTGGACCATTTTACAAAGAGGTACTTGATCGCCTTTTGAAAAGAATTCTCAGGGTTAGGCCAGAAATGTACCAATCAGGGGAGTGGTTTCTTCTGCATGACAATGCTCCAGTCCACTCATCATTGATTGTCTCACAATTTCTCGCTGGAAAATCAGTCACAGTGATTAACCATCCACCCTAATCACCAGATTTGGCTCCGGCTGACTTCTTTCTGTTCCCTAAGCTGAAGGTGACACTGAAGGGGCAGCGTTTTGATAATGTAGAGACAATTCAGAAGAATGTGACAGCTGTTTTAAACACGATTTTGAAGGAGAACTATGCGCATGCCTTTCAATGATTGTATGAGCGATCTAAAATCTGTATAGAGAGGGAAGGGATGTATGTTGAATAATAAATAATAAAATTTCATTTATCTGAAAAGTTGTGTCCTTAATAGCGTTAGTCCCGGAACTTTTTGAATGTAGTATGTAGGTCCACAGCTTAATCACTAACAATGACCTTGGAGAGCTCTTTTATGCTCTGAAAATTTCAGCTGGAACCCTTGTCCCAGTTTTTATTTTGGCTTGCTTAAGTCCTTGACGCCAAAAAAATGTCACTATTGATGACAGAGGATGCGTTCCATTTGAGCTCTATAAAAAATTTGAAATTTAAATCAATATTTCTAATCTTCTCTACTGTATTAAAATTTTTTAGTTAAGTGAAGCTGCTATAAATTTTGTTTCTATGATCAGATTATTTCTTATGTTATTATGGGTTCGCTTACTTGGTCAATATAAGCAGTATAAATGAAACAGTATAATGCTTTAAAGATAAGAAATATAACCAGAAGATGTAACTAGAATAAAGCGCTTTGGTAAGGTCCAAGTCTGAGATCAAAATGGCGCAGTATCACATATAAAGAAGGAAGTTGAGAATCAATGGGTATTGAAATTTTGAAAAAAATTATGATAAGCAGGTGCTATGAAGGCTACAAAATTATTAGTTCCATGGCTCTAGCGAATATAGATGAAAGTGCAATGAAGTTATTAGTCTTGTTGCTATAATTGATTCCAATTGGAAATACAGAATCCTGTTTGAAGAGACCAAAATTTAGCTATGTGAGACGAAAATTGAGGTACTTTATTCATTAGGAATGAGGGATATTTATATGGGTAGATTTAGTAGTTCTTTGTGAGGATTTTCAGGATGCACCTGAGGTAAGATCTTTCCTATTAGAAGACTAATATTGCCAATTATTAATACCATACTTGTGATGATCAGATCAGATAAGATTCTTATTAAATGAGACCGACCTTCTTGTATGATGTTTTGCCTCATCAGATAGCTTAACATCATCCTTCAGAGGTTGTTGATAACTCTGAAGAGTTGATTGTCAGTCTATCTGAGAATTGGATATCTCCGATGTGGATTTTACAATCTCATTAGACCGAGATATTTAATCTTGATCTTGAGCAATTTTGGTCATCATAGTTGAATCCCCAACAATGCCCCCCTCAAGATCTTGCCTAGGGGGCACATACTTATGAAGAAATCTACTATGCACTCTATTGATAACAGTACCAGTATCCATAGCTGAAATGGAATATTCAATACCCCAACAATAAATAACATGGTAAGGACCAGTCCATAAGGTGTCAAGTTTGTGAATCCTTCCTCCCAGTCTATGATGATAGAAGAGTACCGATCCCTGACTTGATACTCTGGTAGCGTAGGTCTACTAGCGCTGGTTCTTTTTCCCTCTTTTAAGGTGGTAGCAGCAAGGGAACTCAAAGCTAAAGTTTGTACCCAAATGATTTCATCAGCTAGCCTCCTCATAGCTAAAATTAGTATTTTGCAGGGTAGCCTCCTCAAGTATAGGTTGCACACTTGAGGGTAGAATATGATCCCAACCATACAGAGCCTTAAAAGGAGACATTCTAATTATATGATGGTAGCTAGTCCTATAAGCTAACATTGCACTAGGAAAATAGAGATTTCATCTACTAGGATCATTAGAGGCCATCTTTCAAAGAATGGCTACAAGGGTACCATTTTGCTCATTTGACCACACCATTAGTAGAAGAATTATAAGGGGATGTAATTGACTGATAGGTACCCATTAATTTAGTAAGCTCAGATACCACTTGAGAAACAAAGTTGGTTCCATTATCCAATAACAGAACTTTCAGGCTACCATGCCTGGTGAAAACTTTCTTAAAAAGGAAGGACGCAGTAGCCTTAGCAGTGACCATGGAAACTGAGATAGCTTCAATCCATTTGGTAAAATGGTCAATAGCTTATATAATATATCAAAGTCCATAAGTGACAGTAGGGAGAGGGCCCACCACATTGATGCTTATAATAGAAAAAGGTTCTGAGGGTCCCACAATTTGGTGTTGGTACATTGGATTTCCACCACGTTGTTGTTGGCAAGTGCGACAAGCCTCCAACACATCGTGTACAGATTTCAGCATGTTATCCCAGTAACAATGATTCTTCAACCACTGTAAGGTCTTAGCGACAGCTCCATGCCCTACAGTTTTATGAGCCTCCATAATAGTATCAGTCCTTGCAAAGGGCCAAATAAAGGGCAACCATTTAAATCCCAACTTCTTGTATAATGAACCTTCTTTAACCTGAGTATCCTCAGTTAAGGATTGTAATTTCACTTTAACATCCTTAGATTCACAATACCAGAGTTTGGGTAAACCAATAAGGTCATAGATGCAATCCTCCTCAGCAGAGAAGAACGTTAGTATATGTAACTGAGAAAGTCCATCAGCGTTTTTGTGTATAGCTCCAGCGCGATGTTGAATTGTAAAATCATAATTCTAGAGCTTTAACGGCCATATAGTTAAGCGCCCATCAGGATCCTTCATTTGTTGCAACCACTTCAAAAAAGCGTGATCCGTGACAATAGTAAAATGTTTGCCATAGAGGTAAGGGTGGAAATGCTTGATGGCGGTCAAGACTGCAAGGCATTCTCTCTCAGTAATGCTATAATTGTGTTTTGCCTTAGAAAGGGTTTTACTATAGTAAGTGATGGGGTGATCAACCAGATTGGTATCATGTTGAGCCAGAATGTCCATAATAGCAATATCACTGGAATCAGTAAATAAAATAAAAGGTTTGATAAAATCAGAATGTGCTAAAATTGGTGCACTAACTAAGGCTTGGCGCAAAAGATTGAAAGCTTGCTGCTACAATTCTTCCCAAATGAAATGTACATCCTTGAGCAATAAGTAAACTAATGGCTCTGCAATATCAGCAAAATAGGGGATGAATTGTTGGTAATAACCAACCATCCCTAAAAACACTTGGATATTGCGCAAGCTTTTAGGGTTCAGGCATGTCTGAAATAGCTTGTATCTTATTATATAAGGGTAAAATTTCCATCACTATTAACCTTATGACTTAAGAATTCTATCTCAGTCTTAAAAAAGCACACTTGGATGGTTTTAGCTTAGGAGAAGTGCAGTGCATCTGCCCAAATACTTCCTCTAAATGAGCTAAATGCTTTTTAAAAGTGCGAGAGAACACAGTAACATTCTCTAAGTATACCAAAACACAAGAAAGTTTCAAATCCCCAAACAAGCCATCCATGGCTCGTTGAAAAGTAGCAGGGGCATTACAAAGCCCCTGTGGCATATTAGTGGGCTCAAATAACCCCTTACTAGAGATTAAAGCACATTTTTGACGATTTTCTGGAGCCAGATCAATTTGCCAATAACCACCCGCAAGGTCCATAGCTGAGAAGTATTGTGACCCAGACAATAATTTAAATGAATCATCAATGCGAGGTAGAGGATAAGAATCATTTTGGGCGACAGCATTGAGCCAATGATAGTCCATAACCACTCTATGACCCCCATCCTTTTTCCAGATGAGTAGTAGGGGAGAAGCCCATGGACTCTTAGAAGGCGTTGATAGCCTCACATCAAGGAGTTGTTTCAATTCCACTGAGACCTGAGCCTCCTCAACTTTAGATTTACAATATGGCTGAGCTCAAATAGGGGGAGTATCCCCAGTTTTCACCTGATGCTGCACATCTTTCATTAGCCCAAAATCGCTAGGATCTTTGGCAAATATATTCGCATACTCTTCAATCAGAGCCTCAGCTTCAGCTGTTTTTCTGGAGTGAGTGAATCCCTAAATTTGACATCGATTCTAGCAAGGGTAGGGGGATCTTCCAGCCCAAATTCACATAAATCTCCACATCCCAAAACGGATAAAATTTCACTCACAGGCATAGGACGCACATAGGCGATGGGGTTGTTGTGATTTAATTGCACAGGTCGAGAAGTGAGATTAGCTAGTAATACTAAAACAGTTCCATCATAAGCGGGATCAAGGATACTGGCAAGTTAAAGCCTCCAAATGAGAGGGATTTTTGTTACCAATGATCTCTAACACATGATCAGTGGGTACAATTACTTGTACTCCTGTATTGATTATGACTTAATCTTTTGGAGGAATGGTAATCAGATTGTTATAATATAAAGGCATTCCTTCAGAGGCAAAAGCTTACAGAGGCGGAAGTATAGTCCTCAGTCCCAAGACTCAGTACTCAAGACGTGAAATAGAAGTGGGGTATTCCAATAAACAAATGCGTCGTTTGGGTTTGCCTCTGCTATTGGGAACATCTTGTAGAATCAAAGGTACTTGGTACCCAATTAAAGAAAGGTATTTGTCCTTAAGACTGATTATTACATCAAAATCAATGAGAAATTTGGTTCCCAAGAGTAGGTCATAGCAGTTATTGTCCAACACTACTGCAGGGGCTGAAACAACAAACTTTCCAAAGTGCATTGGAAGAGAAGAATAAGCTCCTATAGATTTAGTGTAGGAAGGACCAGCAGTTCTGTAGTCTTGAGAATGGTTTAAGTCTGGCTTCAATTTGTTCTTTTTCATAAGTCTGGACGAAATTGCATTGATGGGCGATCCCATATCAATGATAGACAAAACTTTCACCTTATGCACGATGACTTCCACCTGGGTCACATTGGTGCTAAAGTTTGGGATTGAAAACACCGAGGGACTAATTGATTTAATTAAATTAGAAGAATAAGAAACAGAATAATAAGAAGAAATAGTATCTTTGTTGGCTAATTAATCAGGGATATCAAGGTCACCAGAAGCAGATATCACGTAACAGTCTTTAGAAGAGTTAAAAAGTATCAATTGAGGCACAGGAGGTAGGTCAGCACAGGGAGCCTCATGCCCTATGCTGACTCCTCTTTTTTCGACTCCTTCGCTTGTTTTTTCCAACATTGAGATTCCACATGACCCACGAGACCACAATAAATGCACAGCTCCTTCTTTGGTTTAGGTTTGTATCTAGGCGGCATTGCATGGATATAAGAGCGAGGGTTTTTAGCAGAGGTCAGGTGTATAACACCATTAGGAATCTCTATTAGCGCTTCTTTGATGTCAAGAATGGATCTGAAATTTCTTTTAAGTGATTTTAAATGTAGTAGCAACTGAGTGCGAGAAGCAAACGCACTCATTAAATCTGATATAGCATCATCCACCGTAATATGATTACAAGTAGCAAGAGTCTGAACTTCATGATAGAATCTCTTAGCAAAATCTTGGATGGACTCTCCTCATTTGATTTCAATACTCTTAAAGGCTTGTTTTTGGTTAGATAGGATTTTATAACTCCTGAATTCCTTAATAAGGCGGTCTTCACTTAAGCCCACGTATTGCAAACCTTCAGGTGAGGAACCATGATTTCTTGAGCGAACCAGCTTATAAAAGAGGTAATATGCCATACTTTCTGTTGATCTGTTGCCCCATCCATTGCACGCTCATAGACAAAGAGAAATGAATGGATGCTACCTTCACCTGGCTCAATCTTATCCTTAAAGGTTTGAAGGTAGTGGGCTCATTGCTCAAAACATGTACACCCAACACCATTACCGGATCAGCTTCAGAGAATTCAGATTCTGGAATATGAGCTTGAGTGGGAATTCAGTCAACTTGTTGCCTTAAATGATTGAGGTCCTCCTGTAAATTGTGAGCCCATTAAGCAAGATGATCATTTGCAGTAGGTTTATTTAAGTTAAGAATTGCAGTGATCAACTCTTCCTGATTGTTCTCAAGTACTCCTCATTTAGCAGTTAGCCGTTCAATGGAAGCAATTAACATTTCAAAATGGGTTTCTTGCATAGTTTGGTTAGCATCTCATAGACAATGAGCATTATCCACGCCATTCAATAAGTTGGTTAAAGAGTAATCTGGGTCAGTCAGAAAGCCTTCCAAGGATAAGAAACACCCTTGAGCTATGGCTCAGATTTGGGTTTCTAATGCCTGTACTCTTGATAATACTAGACTCAAAGGTTCTGAATTGTGCGATGGAAGCGAGGAGCCAGGGGGACCAGGAGGTCCTTGCGACCCATCTCAACCTGCAAGCCCCAGTGGGCCTTGTTGACCCACAGGGCCTTGAGGACTTCGTTCACCAGGAGGTCCTGTGGTTACCAAAGGGGAACTAGGTGGTCCCGGCGGTCCAGGAGGACCAACAGGGCCAGATTCACCTTCTCTGATATTATCCACAATTTGGACAAGTTGTTGGAGTAGCCCGTCAAGCTCAACAAAGCGCTCCTCATGTTGGACCCACAATTGTCCCAGTTGTCTCATAATCTCATCCTCAAGGGTAGTGATTTGGTGGTGAATAGGGTTAGCAACATCGCTAACATGTTGAGATACTTATTGGCTAATGTACCCCACAACTCCATTATCAATTATCACCAAATGGTTATGTAGATTGTTGATTTTTCTTCTATTATGGATTATAGCTTCCCAATTATCTTGACCAAAGTTAGAAGCTATCTAATAAAACGCGGATAACTGAGAATGAAATTGTTGCACCAGGATCAACTGGCGTTGGATCTCGAGATGATGCAACCCCAAAATCTGGAGTACATGATGAATAGCGGGATGTACATAATGCCTGAGGTACTGCTCAGTTCTAGCCAAATCAACTTTGGTAGGTTGTAACACTGCTCTGTTGTATATGTTCATCATATTATTGGAAACTTTTGACGCTTGGTCTTGATTAGGATGAGCACCAGGCTGGATAGCCCCCCTTATCAAGCCTTTTACCGTTTCTTCTACGTTTGCGGCTTAAATCTGATAATTGTTTTGGTCAGGGCCCTTAATGGCCAAGTCCATAGAAGCTCAAAATTGCAGATTATTTATATTAGTGGAAGGCATCACTTGCCTGGTGGAGTGTACCCATCGGGTGATACTCATTGATTCCTCAGAAGAGGGGCTTTCTTCGCTAGACATATTCATTGTCATGAAGGTATGTTTTCACCAGGTAGCCTCAGAAGCAGACCTGGCAAAGAGCACCAGTATTGAATTTTGGTAGAAATTATGATAAGCAGGTGCTATGAAGGCTACAAAATTATTAGTTCCGTGGCTCTAGCAAAGATAGACAAAAGTGCAACAAAGTTATTAGTTCCGTTGCTATAATTGATTCTAATTGGAAATACAGAATTCTGTATGAAGAGACCAAAATTTAGCTATGTGAGACGAAAATTGAGGTACTTTATTCTTTAGAAATGAGGGATATCTATAGGGGTAGATTTAGTAGTTCTTTGTGAGGACTTTTGAGATGCACCTGAGGTAAGATCTTTTCTATTAGATGACCAATATTGCCAATTATTAATACCATACTTGTGATGGTCAGATCAGAAAAGATTCTTATTAGATGATACTGACATTCTTGTATGATATTTTGCCTCATTAGATAGCTTAACATCATCCTTCAGAGGAGGTTGATAACTCCAAAGGAATGATTGTCAGTCTATCCAAGAATTGGATATCTCCAACATGGATAATACAATCTCATTAGACTGAGATATCATAGTCTCAATCTTGAGAAATTTTGGTCATTGTAGTTGAATCCCCAACAATGGGTTGTCAATTTCAATATCAAAAACGATAGCTTATTGATAGTTAAAAGGGTTAGCCAATTACAATCAGATGGAAACTGGTTCATTTGAGTAACAATTTTTTACCAGTTAGCTGATGTGAATAGCCAACATTATAAATTTATAATACGGTAGTCTTTGACTGTTAATGAAATAGCCAGCTTGATATAGTATTACTTAAGTGTAGGTTAACACATTATACGCTAGACTTTTGTTACCTGTTATTATAGGATGTTTGTTATATCTAAGGAGCTGTAATCTCAGTTTGAAATAATAGTATCTTTAGTTTTCACCTTAAACTTTAGATAAAAATATACCGTCACAAACTTTTATATTCTACTATTAACCTTCCATTTACACATAAACACAAAGTAGATATAATTATTTTGAAGAAAAGTATATAGAACAACATGGCAAAGATAAACGTATCTTAATCCCTAAAATAGTCATCTATGGCATAGATATCTTCTGACATAATTATAAAGCTCTTCAACTGGATCTTTATAAGCTAAGATATCATACAGATCTACACATATCTTAAATCCAACAACTGCTCAATTCTATCAGATATATCTTTAAGTTAGCAAGTTATAAGTCAAAGATGTTGAAAAAGATTAAGATGTTTTTGATAATGACCAACTATAATTCTAAGATCATGACCCAAAAGAGTTTGACCAACCTGATCAGTTTAGCCCAGCAGAGATCTATAAGGATTTATTCATTTTTGTTTGTTTCATCCCAATCATAAAGTTTAGCTTAGATCATTACCATAAATTTACATCCCACAATATCTCTGAGTTATTCATGATGATGGTGGCCAAGGCTTCATCATGCTTGATAACTATTCCTTTGTCCATAAGTTTAAATTTACATTAGAGTATAATATTGGGTGGTAAGATAACTTTAGAGGTTTAAAATTATAGAGCCTGCCTCCTAATAAAACTTTACACTGGATCCAAAATTATAACCCTTTACAGAAAAATTTTTTTAAGCTTTACCAAGGTGATAAGGTATCCTAAGCCTAACTTTCAAAAGTGTAGTTAGTAATTAAATCTAAGTTGATGCAAGAAAGATTTTCATAGGGTAAAAAATGCCAAGATCTATAACCTTTCTGAGCTTTAAAATATATTGGTACTCTATATCTGTTAAGGGTTTAATTAAATTTTAAGCCAAAAACTTTAGCTCAAAGATGTGCCACCCCTTAAAACTGAGCTAAAAAATCTATTGGATATTCACAGGAGTTAAAATAAAGCTTAAGCGTTGATACAATACCACAAAACTTTACTAAAATTGAATATAGATTAAGTTATATAGACTTGACTTTGTATCCTACCAAACTTTTTAACCTACAATTTAGTATCATTGTCACCCTGCTTTAAAGGCTTTCCAATTACGTTTTTACCCACACACTACGTTGTAAAATAAATCTCTATTGATCGCTTCAGTGACTGAATCATCACAAAGTTTAAACTTCATGTATGGCAACTCATACTAATTTTTTAGGGCCAATATTAGATACCACCAAACAATCATAATAGATGGTTTGCAGCTTTCTACAATCTAGAAACCTTTTGTATATAATCTATTAAGATAGTAGCCTGTAATATTAACCATGTGCATCTCCAAACTAAGCTATCATCATGTTACCACAGACCCCAGTTTGATGGAATAAGTTACCCCAAGATCTTTGTTGAACTCACAGGCAGCATGAGGTTTGCTTATTAGAAGCTTTGAATTAATTGTGGTTTAGGGGCTTATAACATCATGAGATCTATTGTATCATCTTAATATTATTTAGCATGACATTATCTAAAAACTGATAATCAAAAACCCATTGCAGCCCCCTTTAGGTTGGGACACTTAGTGCTAAAAAAACCATTGTAAATCCTAAAAAGTATGCCACGCTACCTGGATTAGTTTAATGCTTTAGATGGGCCACGTGGGAGCCAAATTAAGATCTAATTCATAAGATCATAAAGTTTTGCCTCTGTACCCTTTACAACCAACTTAAAGTTTACTTTTGGTAGGTGGGAAAACTTGGCAGGGTTTATTGTAAGGATAAGAAAAAGCTTTAAAAGGCATCAAACTGAAAACTTTTTTGAGACTTTATACTTGATGCCTCAAATTATATGGTTGTCAAATGGGTAGTGCCTTTGATAACTTATGTGAGGCGCTTATTTAATCAACGCGCCTATAGATTCTAGGGAGGTGTTGGGGCTTTGTCCACTTTTCAGCTTTCTAGGTTAAAGAATCTGCTAGTCCACTAAGGGATAAGTCTCACTAGTGGATACACTTAATAATAGATAATTTTTTATTGGTTTAGTAGACAGTGGATTTTGGGTAATTTTCCAGGTTCAGATCTTCTGGGGTTAATCCACGCGAATGCCTAAGATCTCATTGGGAAGAGTTGCTGACAGAATCAATTTATTTAATGGTTAAGCATTAAATAACTAGAAGATGTGCCAATTGAGATCAGTCGGGTTTTATCATTGAATAATTGGTAATTTATTTAGGAATTGTGAGGTGAGTGAAGCTGTCTGCAAATACTGAATTGACTAGTTGATTCATGGCCTGCCATAATGGGTAAAGAGTCCCATTACCTAAGCAGGTTGCTAACCAAATGTGGTTGGTTTGCTGTGATTGAGCAGAAACGTTAGGGACACATTATTTTATCATTCTAATTAGGGTTTCTGTTTGTCTGACGGAGAAATCCTTAGCCCAATGGAGAAGCCCATTTCTGAAAGAAACTAAAAGGGAAATTCAACAGCAATGTCTGCTGTTTCATGGCGAGGCGCCAACTAGGGAGTTAGGCACTGAATTCTCCTATAGTTGACCTATATTAGTAACAATAAAGCAGTTATATTCATCTTAAGTTTATTATATTTTTAGTACAGTAATTGTTGACTCTTTTGTATGATAAAGAGTAAGGATTGAATATCCTTATAAGAGAAGCAGATCTCTAATGACTCAGCATGATAGAAACTAAGGCTGTGAACCTTAGAATATAGAGTTAGAGTAAGTGCCGCTAGAAGAGGGAATAAGTCCCTATTTGTCAGTATAATAAACATCAAGTGGAGCGTTCCAAGTTTAGCGTTGAGCTACCTTTTAATCTGATTTATCTTTATTCAGCTATAGATAATAGTCTCCTTACTACGAATAAATATATATCTATACTGATACAATCAACGCAGAGTGTCCATAATAAAAGAACTTGTGAAGTTAATCTCTGGGGACTAATAATAATAAAACCCTCAGATTCCAACAATTGGTGCTCGCTACAGGTGGTAGTTGACTAAGATAAGCCAATTATAGTAAACCCACATTCATGATGTCATACAAGGACGATCTAAGAAAACTATGGACATAATTGGCAATCATCAACAAGAATGCCCTGAATTTGGCGGATCATATAGAATTCACTGCTCTAGAGGAGAGAGTTACTAAGTTCAAAGAAGGAGTAGAGGAAGTTTTGAAATTCAGTAACAATCTACTCAGAAAAATAACACTCTTATAGAAAAACGAAGGAGAGCTGATTGAGGAAGTTTTATTCCTGAATTTGGAACATTAAGCAGATTATGTGCAAATATGTTCGCTCAGCTCAGGTATGGAACATTTAGTAAAACAAGTTTTATTTAACTGAGGTAAGCCTACTAGGGGACAGACATTACCAAATATATGTGAAACTAAGAGAATAACTAAGAAATATAAAATTAGGCACCCCAGGGTACTCAAGTTACCCCTGTTGCCAGCGGGACTGCCAGGTATGGGGGTTGGTGCACTACTCTGAGGGGGTTTCCCCTGCTATGGAGCAGGTGTGAAGGAAAGGGTCTGTGTGGAGGAACCAGATTGGGAACCATGATTCTATGAGCGCTTTTTGTCTTGGTCTCATATATCCATAGAGCCAGGATTGGAAGTGCTCTAGTAAGTGGACATGGAATCTGTTAATAATCCCATATATGGTTGGGACTGTGCCCTTGAACGCATCTAATGCAATTGTGTGTATTGTCCACATTGCAATGGGTATTATTAGGGAGCGGAGGGTAGAAAGGATTGGTGACTCGATCTGGAGCGCAAAGATACTTTTAGATATCAAGAATTCCTGTTTTGTTTGAATCTTGAGCAGGCGTGCGACTTCCTGCCATATAGCTTTGGTTGAGGGGCATGTTTCTAGGCGGTGATGTAGGGATCCCTCCCCTCCACATACTGCACATGTTTTGTGAAGGGAGTTGGAGCGGTCCGCCATCCTATAGGTCCTTCTCAAACAGCGCCAGGCGTTTTCTCTTATCCTTGGCTGTAGGAGTGGGTGGTGTGTGATTTTCCACATTGCTTTCTGTGTGGTTAAATCATAGGGAATGTCCATCATATCTAGGTATTCTATCCTAGCTATGTTTGGGGTTGTTGCGAGCATATCCCTCTGGGGGTGGTTTTCTGGGTTTCTTAATTTGAATTGGGGGCTGGGTCGTCCCCTTCCCTGTATAGTACCCATGTTCTCTATGGTCCATCCCATATGGCGGATAGTTTTGAGGATATGTTTGAAATGAGGGGAGGTTCCATGCGGACCTGTTGCAGTAGGGTGCTTGGCAAGGTATGAAAGTAGTCTGGGTGGACTATGTGGGGGGTTAATTTGAGCGCCTGTGCAAAGTTAGTCCTTGCTGCTCTGGACCAATGTTGTTGCGGGAGGTCTGGAGTAAGGATTTCCTTATCCAGTTACCTAGGATGTGATTGGAATGGCTCTCAAATCTATTAGTCCCATGCCTCCGCTTGAGCGTGGACCAAATAGTGTTTCCATCCGTATAGGAGGGTGAGAGCCAGGCCACAGCTAGCTTTGGATAAGCGCGCGAATTGAGGTTATAAAGGTAGGTGAGAAGGCTATCGCATGGGCCTGGTACCACAGTATTGGGAGGATGAGCGAGTTAGCAACTGTAACTCGTCCTGTTAGTCCTGGGGTTCTCCCCTTGAGGGGAGGCTACACGTTTGGATACCCTTTGTAACAGGTTACTTTCCATTGTCTCATTAGCATATCCCCCTGATTCTAGCTAGATTCCAAGGTGTCGGACAGTAATGTTGGTGGGAGGTGTTGCAAAGGGTAAAATGATTGGGTTTTTTCTTCGAGTGTTGGTATGAGGTTCTGGTGTTGTAGCCCAGTTGTTAGTGTACTTGCCTAAGAGAATGATTTCTGTCTTCCTTTTGTTGAGCGATGCATTGCTCACCTTGGAGTATTCCTCTAGAGTGCGTTCCTACTGTCAGGCATCTTCATTGTTTGCTGTGCCTGCTACACAGTCATCTGCAAAGGCCAGTATCTTGACTGTTGGTTGTCCTTGTGCGGTTATCCCCATGAGATGTGAGTCAATTACTCGGAGGAGTGGGTCAAAGCTGAAATTATATAGCAGTGGGCTGAGGGGATCCCCTTGTTTGAGCCCTCTGTGTGGTTTGATATTGTTTGTTAGGAATCCAGGGCCGCATACAGCCATGGTTGCAGATTCTGTTAGGAGCATCGCCCCTTTTTATAAATCTTGGTGGGAGTTTGAAGGCATGTAGACATTCTTTTAGGTATGGCCAGCTAACACGGTCATACGCCTTTTCCTGATCCAAGAAGACCAGGGCACCAGTTGCTTTGGATTGACAAATGTTTGCAACAGGGTGTATGTTGTTCCAGATTGAACGCCCTGGTATAAACCCAAACTGGTTGGGTGATAGGACGTCAGATGCAATTGCGCCTAATCTAGCTGCTAGAATTTTTGTTAGAATTTTTGTGTCAGTGTTGGAGAGTGCAATTGGGAGCCAGTTGGCCAGGTCCAACTTGTTACCCTTTTTATACAAAGTTATAACGTAGGAATCATGGCCTCCTGGTAATAGGCATGTTTCCAACAAACTCTGGTTCATTGACGCCAATAGGAGGGGGGCGATTTGTTGAAAATATTTTTTGTAAAATTCGTAGGGTATCCCATCAGGCCCTGAGCATTTCCTACGTGGTGCACCGCGAATTGTTTCCCAAAGCTCCTCCCATGTAATAAGGGATAGTATATTGTAATTTGGTGGTGTACTTTGTATCTTGGCAGTTTGAATAATTTCTTTAATTTTTTGTGGATCTGTTGGCATATCACAATATAATTCAGTGTAATAGCGGTGTACTTCCGCCTTGACCTCCTCAGGGTCAGTTGCCACGGTGCTGTTGGTCTTGCGGACCTGTGTGCATGTGGGCTGGTTTCCACGAGAGTGGAATTAGTGGAAAAAGTATGTTGAACAGGTTTCGCCTTCCTTTATGAACTTACCTTTGTTTGATACTTTGATTCTGTGTTGGTGTTCTAAGATGAGATTGTTAAGTCAGGCTGAAATTTCTGCCAATTTGCGTCCCCAATTAGGGCTATAGCCAGATCTTGGAGTATTTATTTTTGGGTGGTCTAGTTCTGCCAAGGTACACTTGATTGTGGCTGTGTCCGCGGTGTACTTGTGTGATGCAATATGTCAGGTTTTGTTGATTAAATCTTTCTTGAAATTTTCCCATGTTCTGATGTGATCCAAAGTGAATGGGGCTGTGAAACTGGGTTTGTAGCCTTGTTTTCAACCCATTCAGATATCTCGGGCAATTTTATATTTTCTGGGTAAAGCTTTCTCCAAGGCGACACCTGTGTGTGGGATTGGGTTGGCGCTAACTGCACCATAAACTAATTGGTGATCAGAAAAATTGATCTTTTTTGTTGTAAATTTAGATATTCTTGAGTGGTGGGATTGTGGGATGAGGATGTGGTCAATATGACTCATCAATATGAGTAGTCCCTCACGTATGTTGGGTCTTGTCATGTGAGGAAGGATTGGTGAATTGGGGGGAAGAGCATCCTGTAAGCCAAGAGATGCCTTCATTGTGCGATATTCAACGTGTCCAGGTGGGTATCCCCTGGGATTAGGCCATCGATCTGTATTGGGGTTATCCCAGAAGTTGAAATCGCCTAACATGATGATATCTGGTGGGAGGGTGAGAGTAGAAATTTTTTCAAAATTTTTTTTCTCAGTTGCAGTGCACGGTGCATAGATACATGCTAACGAAATTATTTCATCTTGGCATGTGATTGTTGCTACCAGGACTCAACTGTGCAAGTGTGATGATGAATTTGTAATTTTTAAATTTTTTGTTGTTTTGGACTATCACCCCACAGTGAGACGTCCATACTGATTGTGATGGTGCGACCCTGGTTGACCAGGATTCTTCTTCCCCTTGTAGGCAGTGGGTTTCTTGGATGGCCAAGATGTCTACAAGAGTTTTAGCAGGAATGCCAGCTTTTTGGCTTGGGACATATGAGCCCTGGCTCCCGCGATGTTTAATGTCCCTATTGACACTGAGGTGCCTGCGGCGCCTCAAGAGCGGTTGGGAGGACCTTCTGGTCCTATCCCACCGCGGCTCATTTTGGCCATGCTTTGCGTCTGTACTCCAACTCTTTCACTGCCATTGTTGGTTCCCTTGATCTGACCTTATGATTCAAGGGAATTGCGGTTTTTTGCATTTGCATCAACTTTTCCTGCACAGGTCTCATGTTGATATGATGCGGGTTGTTGATTGGATTTTATATTTTTGAGGTTCAACTTTGTTGCCTTGTGCACCGCATTTTCACCCAAATTGCGGTTGCATTGTTCCTCAGTATGTGCATGACGGATGACGCTTTGTGGCTCAGTCTGGTTACTGTGAAAATTTTTGACCTGGACATATTGTTCTGATTGGTTGGTTCGGTGAATATCCAAAATATCCTCCTGAATTTGTCCGTAGTTAATGGCGGATTCCGCGTGTGCCGCCACTTCAGCTGCTGCTCTCTTGTGGGCTTTTTGTGCTGCTTTACGCTGTTTACTTGTAACTGGGTCCACGATGGAGTATAGTCCATCTTCACCCCAGCGGAATGGGTGTTGGCCATCAGTCATTTTGGCGAAGTTTTCATTATCTTCATCCATAGCTTCTTCACAAAAATCATTTTCCATTAAGCCCTCTTTTACAGAGCATGCATGTTCCTTGTGGCCCAGTGAGCCACAGTGGTTGCAAATGGGTGGTGCGTGTTCCAGTGTAACTTGGAATGCAGCTGACTGGCCCCCATCTGTGAAGTGAAATTCTGCTGCATGGGGAATTCTGGATAAATCCTTTTCCACTTCTGGGAAGGGGTTGATTACAGCTATAGCTTTACCCGTGCACAGGTCAGGCATTAAGCAAAATTGCTGTAATTCGAGTTGTTATGTTTTCTCCATAGGCCACAAGACCTTTGCGGAGCTCCTTCTCGATTACCTTATGAGGAAGGTTGGTGGGGAGCGAGTCAAAGGAGATGAACAAAGTTTTTGCTTTTTTCCATCTGGTGCGCGCGGTGCACACAAACTTTTTGCCCTCAGGGAGGGCAATTTCCATGCAGATTTTTGCTGCGGCATCAGCTTCATCAGCTGTTTTGAAACCAATATTGATCCAGCTGCAGCCCATGTTGTTGGTGGCTACGTACACCGCGTGAGGGAAAAGTGAGGGCTTTGCCTCACATGTTTTCTCCCACAGGGTTGGTGACTCATCCCCAAGGAAGAGTCTGATCCCATGTTCCACCTTTGACAAAAGTTAGTTGAATTGAATGTACATGTATTGTGCATGTTTTACAGTAAATACCATAAACCCAGATGGTGTCTGAGTTTACGATTTTTTATGGCTTGGGTTCCTGGTCCCCCTCCAGGGCGTTTCTTGCCTTTAGTTGCACCGTTAAGCGCACCGCTTGCCGCGACGCTCACCCATGTTGTATTATTTTTGTTATTAAAGTCGCCCATCTTTCCTGTGTGTGATTATCCAAATTTGCTGTTCAAATCAAATTGTAGTAACTAAAGTGATTGTTATGAGAAAGAAAAGCTTTTAGTAAAACAAATTAAACACTTGAAAAAGATAAATGCATATGCAAACCATATGCAGCGAATGATGCTAAAAAAGACACTCCAAGAACCAAGTTGAAAAATTGGCAAATCCCAGAAACATGCTGCCTGCGTTTACCACCTATTTCAGAGATGACTCACAAAATCACCCCTCTTATTGGGTGGGTCTCTGAGCTGCAAGTGGCTGGTAGAGAAAACTTGGAGTAATTCAAATTCACGCCCAAACTACATAATTTGCATTGGGACAACGCCCCTGCGTTCTTCCGCCTTTTTAAATGTCTATGTTAGGGTGTGGCAACAAGCAGAAATCATTGATTATCATGAACTGCTTGGACACTGACTTTCAGAACTTGGTGCTGCCTCATCTTGAGGGGTACAACTCTTCCTACTATGAGGCCAAAGCTGAAATGTTTAAAGAGTTCATAAGTACCTAGTGTATGTTAAAACGCAAACAAGAATTCATGAGAATTCAATTTCCAAAGGATGAAACCTTATTGAATTCCGCCAAAAAATTCTATCAAGAATTGCAGATTTTAATCAGGGGTGAAAGTGCTGACTGATTTTTATGTGCATATTGCATTACAAGCGGTGCTTCAGTTTTACTGCAATTTACACCAAATGATGTTTTCTGCTCTGGTCACTAAAGTATCCACCTTGCAAAGGGTTGATCATTTGGAGATGTTAGGTGCCACATTCATGGTCGCTAACAAAAGCTACAAACCTAGTATGGTCAGAAACTTGAATGACAACAAATTCTCCAAACTGCTAAGAAATCTCCTAATCAAGTAGTGCCAGGAAATAAACCCAAGGTATTCAAATAAGTGGACAAAAGTAATATAAATTGTCACCAGTGAAAGGGGAAGGGCCATTTTGCTGCCCAGTGCTTCAGCAAGAAACCCAAGGAGCAGATTAATGTGGTATATGCTAAGGAAGATGAAACTGCACCAGAAAAAGAAAAAGACCCACTGACTAGACGTGGAACATCCCAGAGCTGTGTTTAAAGCCATTCCCTGATATAATGAATGAAGAAATTGACATCAGCGATTTGTTTGTAGATGACAATGCGCTGGACTAGCTTTATAAGTGGTCAACCTAGATGTCAATGCCATAACCAGAGTTGAAGCAAAGGGGATTGACCCTGAAATAATTAAGAAGGTTACTCGCCCTTATGCATGCCAACTAGCAGACAAGATCCAATCTGCTAAGAATCTGAACAAATTGGTTGATACCAAATTAGATGAGGCAACCCTATCTATTTCCTTAAGCGCAATCAAGAAATCTTTTCCTGTATTATCAGCGCAGATTATTAACACTCTTGATTCGTTGAAAATTCCACCATACACTCAATAAACACTATTCTACAATACTCTGTTTGTACATATACATATATAATAGTTAATCAAGCATAGGTGCAAGAAATAAATGAAAGCGGGCACCAAATCAATATTGTCTTAACCAAATCAGTCATGAAGATGAGAATCTCACCTGATTTGGAGCACAAAAAGGAATATGGGACTGCCGGGCCTGATACTACCATCTCCTGTGGAGCGTTTAGTGCACTGCCACTCAGATTTGGATCCCTGGTGGTATCCACTCCAGATATTGTTTTGGCCAACCAAAACTATGGTATCTTAATTGGGACCAGGTTTTTAAGAACATAAAGTTTCAAATGCAACTTCAAAGATAATACACTGACCATATTGGGTCAAGCGCTGCATCTGGTTTATCAAAGGAATGGGTAAACTCTGTTTCTTAAGAGGAATACTTTACTAATCTAATATATATTGATGTCGTTATTCCAATTTTTTATCAATTAGTTGGACAAAAGTGGAGAGAAATGCTGATTGAAATCATGGAAATCTGGTGAATTCTGATATTAAAAGACAATAAATACTATAATGCCCAGATCTCAAATCATAAATAAATATGGCATTGACTCTTGAAATATTAGAGCAACTTTATGGAGAGTTCAACTGTCCGTGGAAGAAATCCAGAGTTGAGCCATTGGTGGTGCCTGGATTAATTATGCCAGGCCATGGAAAAACTAAGTTCACTTGGTAAATCTTAGCGGAAACCCGATAAAGATTAAAAAAATTACATTGTCATGTTTATCTATCTAATCCCAATGGCGGAACTGAAAAAGTTCCACAATTTTGGAACCATGACTGAAATGAAATTTCTGTCAGGGGTCGCCAAATATATCAACTTACTAGTCAATCAAGAGCAACTCGCTGATATGACAGAAAAAAGCATGAGGAGGTGCTCAAATTATTTGGAAAGTATCAAAAAAATTTCACTCAGAATGATCTTAACTTAGGATGTGTGAATAACGTAATCCACAAAGTTGACACTGGGGAAAATTTTATCAATACAATGAGACCAATACACCAGTTGAAAGCAGCAGAGGCATTAGTGTAAGAATAAATAAGCAAACTAAGGGAGCATGGGCTCCTAGTTTCATCATTGAGCCCATGAGTGAGTCAATCTTGATA
>JAKSZP010008394.1:0-65953 GCA_022478985.1 Massospora cicadina
CTTTAGAGAAGAGATAGTTGTGCAGAGAGCAGATTGCATCCTGCAAGCGGTGACTAGAGGCTTTGTGGAAGCTAAAGCTGAATGAATGGTGAAAACCAGGCGAGGCTAGAAGCTTTGTGGACCAACTTCAAAGAATATGGCTAGCAAAGAAAAGAGCATATGCAGCAGTATCCTGATCCAGAAGGTTATCCAGATCACAGGGATTCAGTGCTTAAGTCAAAGCCTCAGTGACTTGGGCCCAGAGTTCAGCGTAGGATAGCTCAAAGTGTATGCTATTACCAATTGAGAGCTCAGAAACCAGAACAGCGGGTTTGTAAAATTGACCAAGTTGGAAGAGGAACTCAGGGAGCAAGTCCAACCTGACCAGAAATGAACGATCCAGAGCAACTAGCATAATCTCTGGAGCATCTACAATGATGTTGGAGCATCAGCAAAAGGAGCCAAATCCAGGAGGCTTTAAAGTCCAACTCTGGGATCAACTGCAGAGGAAGAGTCAGTTGAGAATTGTTTGAAATGATGTCCAGCCTGGTTTTGGAGGGATTATTTACCATTTCTGGTAATACAAAGGAAGGACTAGCCGCTTGCACCAGACTAGGAGTATGAGTCATGGAAGGACCATAAAAGAGGTTCCATTGAGCATCCTGACTCATCTGCTGGAAGAGATAAAGGTCTGGATCAGACAGACTATTGAGGAGCTGCTTGTAGCGAGATTCGGAATTCAATATATGAGCTGGACAAGAGGGGAGATTCAAACTTATATAGAAGTTGACATTATGCACTCTATATCCATTAGGCTCGAATTTTGGGGAAATTAATCTCAAAATTAATGAGATAAGCTCTCCAAGGGAAGATTTAGGAATGACTTACAGCCAAGAGGTTATGAGCAAAATAAAGAAAGGTGATTAAGAAAAAATTATTCTTAATTAAGCCATGAAATGAATATCCATGGCAAGAGTCTCCTGTCTAGGATGAGGAGAAAATCAGGAAATCAAGGACGCTGAACCAAGAATCCTGAATATGACAGCGGGTCATATACCCTGACGGGGGGAAACTGGATCCCAGGACTAATATCATCATGAGTAAATTGATCATCCTGGTACGACAGAAGGTCATGGGGACCGCGCTCTGAGAAGATGGTAGCGAGAAGGAAGAGGAAGAACGCCGTATGCCAAAGGTCATCCCAAGCAGCATTGAGTATTGACAATTGTACTCCGCTTGAACCAATAAAGTATTTTACCAAGTGTCCAAAGTGGTGTTCTCATGCCCCAATCCTTTTCTTGCTGGAAATCTAGGCAAGAGGGGGGATGTGTAGGGATTTTACCCATATTCTCAGCCTGCTAGATTACCTGGTATCGCTAGGGGAGAATTTCCTAAGGCGAAGTGAATTGGAAATCGGTTGCCCGAGTTTTGAAGGAACTACATTCAGGGGATTTTAAATATTTGCCTGGTCAAATCTGTTGGGGATCGATCTGGATGAATACTTAAGATCTCATTGGGCGGAGTTTCCAACAAAATAGGGGCATCTGATAGTGATTAACTATCAGGTGTACTGATTGGGATTGGTTGGGTTATATCACCAACTGATTGGGAATGAATAGTAAGTTGCGAGGCGAGTGATGCCACCTGTAACTAGCAAATTGATTTGGTTGGTGAGTGACCTGCCATAATGGGTAATAAGTCCCATTACCTAAGCAGGTCGCTAGCCAATTATGGTTGGTTTGCTTAGATCGAGAGTAAAATGTTAGGGACACATTTTCCAACTCTTTCCGTTTGAAGTCTTGAGGATGTCCAACGATGGAATCCTAGCCAGGATGGGGAAGACCATCGCTTCCAAGACGAGGAAGGGTGATTCAACAGCAGCCATTGCCATTTCATCGAAGAGGTGTCAACTGAGGGTTAGACAGCCAAACCCCCCACTATATAATTCAAAAGATTTACTATAATAAAAAACATTACCTATGACAACATCATTATTATCATTGATTCAATGTATAGTTAGACTATCAGCTTCTATTGTGTCGTTTTATTTCAAGGAAATTATTGCAGAGGGCAATAAATGGAAGACTCTCAGAGAGAAGAGTAGAGATCCAAGTGGGGATCTAGAGACAAAGGAACCACAATTTAAGATAGTGCCAGCTGTGTGTTGGGCCAAGAGAGACTGTCACTGGGGTATCTTAACAAAGATCAGGTGGACATGAGTATAGGGAACGAATCCCTATGAGTATGACTTACAGAGTATTTAATCAGAAATACTGGCCAAGCGTTGGGCCAAATAATAGTTCAATCTCAACTATGGATAATAGTCTCCATACTATTATCAATTCATAATACATTCTACACAATGTGATGAAGACTTGAGTTAATTAAACCTGTGCAGTAAAAAGGTTACTGTGTTGACGGCCAATAATCAACCTAGAGTAAATTTTTATAAAGGCTCACAGGGGAAATGAGAGAAGTGATGGAGCTGCGGCCTTTTATTTTCTTAAGGGTATTAACTAAGGGAAATTCTCCCTCCATTCGATCATTAACAAATGACAACATATTTGACTCCAGGTGAATTCTATCATGTTGCTGGCACCACCATCCGATCCCCAAGATTACTGGAAACAACAAGTTTGGCACTGCTGAGAACTGATCACAAAAGCTAAACTGATGTACCAAGAAAGGTACATGCCGATGGACTAGATATGAGGTCTAGGAGGCTGATGAAGCAACCATCACTGAAGTACCTAGGTCTAGGTCAAGCTCTGATTGTTGGGCTAGCTCAACACTCATAAAATTACCCGCAGCTCCGGTATCCACCAAAGCCTCAAAGGAGACGTGGTGAGACATGTTACTACTCTTCATGGACAATAAAAAGTAGGTGAAATTCTCTTTATTGGCAGCTGTAGTTGAATCTGTAGATATGGAAGAGATGGTACTAGGATTGGGGAAACCACTAGGTTTGTAGCAGGAGTAATCCTTCATAAATCAGAATGCCAGAACATACTGACATGGTCATGATGGCTGCGGCAAATATTGGATGTGGTTTGGAAAATTCGAGAGGTACTAGGCTATTATGGCCATAGTAAAGACTCTTCAAACCTAAATCAGCTGAGAAAAATGGACCATTGCTACACTCATATCAACGAGAAAGACGGAAATGGTTAGGAATGAAGGTTGGTCAATTATGTCAGGCAAACAGCAAGTTATTTTTAGATTGGCCTGCCAGTTTAAGTGCTGAAGCACCCAAATGGCAAACCTGAATGCCAGTGGCACTGCTTCTGGAATGACGGTTATGGAAACAGGAAGGAGTTCTGCCCTAGAGTACCCATGAGCCTTAATTATGTATAGGCACCTAGCAAAGTACCAGGTGAACATGGCCATAAACTCCGAGGGTTGTTAAAATATAGGTGGAAAGGGAGGTTTGGTTCTAACCATAAAAACTGTAATTAGGGTAAAGGGTTTTATTGGAAATATTAGTGAAGAAAACTGACCAACAATATTCTTGGTGCAATGCCACTGATTAAATAGTGTTTGTTGGTAGTGGGTCAAAGCAGGGATCAGGTCCCTCAAACTTGACCTAATCCAGCGTTTTTTTGGGGATGGGGTGGATAATTTTAATTTGAAACTGACTGCAAAGGATTTTATGGCAGGCTGAGTCGCTATCAGTTCAACTGCAAACACCTGGACCAATGCTTGACTGCATTTACATTGGTTGGTGCAATGGCATCTGGACTGATGGGCAACAGGAATTTCTCAGGGTCACCCCACATAGGGGCAGTCCCAATTGGTTGGAAATGTGTTCAGGATGGCCAACCTACCCATGCCTGGTCACTGGGGTGTTTGTTCAGCCAAATGAGTTGTGTCAGGAACAGCTCCCAATTCTTGAACTAGGTGTTCTGAATTACTAGTGACAATCTATGGCAATTTCAAATGGAATTTGGCAAAGGCAACTGTATCACTTGATGGCTCAATGTTCTCCGCAATTTTAAGTTAATAATTCTATTATTTCTCTTCCAAATATTGGTTTTCTGATCATCAGGCTTTCTTTCCATTAATTTTGGACATGTCATCTTTGATATAAAATTTCTGGCGCAGATCTCTTAAATGTGGCGGAAAAGTTCAGTAAAGGCAAGTGCAGGAACTGGGGGAGTAATCTTCAGAGGGTGCGCTGTAACCCTGCGCTCGTCTACCACATGGGCGAGGTCACCCTGGGTGACAAGAAGTACAGCTGCCCTCTTTGGACCCTTCTTGTTTCAGAATGGGAAAATCGCCCAATCTATGCAAAGGGGAAATTCACCTGGACTTAAATAATTAGTTGGATAATGACTAGATCATCAAAAAAATCTCTACTATTGTCCCACTTCATTCTCATAAAATATTGGATGGTCTCTGTAGCTCTAAGCAGATTATGGGCATGTGAATAAAATTACAATACTATACCCTAATCACCTGCCATATAACAATTTTTTGCTCAAGCTATTGCAGAGTTTCAGGTTTTCTCCAAGATTACCCTAGTCAACGCTTTTTATTCAATTGAGGCACAAAAAAGGGCAAAGTTGCTCTCTTCCATATGTACTAACTGAAGTATTTTACAGTTCAGGTTTATTCCTTTGAGTCAAAAATGCACTAACAACCTTTCAGTGTATCTTTAACAATGTACTAGGAAATATTCTTTTCTCTTGCTCCGTTGCATATATTTATTTAAAACTGGTCCACTAATTAATTGTGTGCATCACGTTAAGGGTATGGAAGCACTGATAATTGCCCTCCACATAGCTGGCTCTTCTTAAAGAGTTATGAAGATATCAAAGTGGACCTTTTTGTATAAACTAATCATGAAAGATGAGAATTCTTTTTCCCCTGAAAATTGGAGCTATCTATCTATGGCTACTTTAACCTTTTAAAAGCAACTCATTATTATCTTTGTCATGGTGACTGTCATAGAATCTTCAGTGAGTATACTAAAGAAAATCCTCGCACTCTGGAAGGAACCCCTCCAGTAATTAGCCACCACAGGATCTACATATATAAAATCAAAACGCGGATAGAGGAATTTAAACTAAGTTTAGATGAAAGCGGCATATGAAATTCTTTAATTAGTCAGGATAACATAACACATAAAATTGATACCTGTCAACTAAAGATGTGTACAATATTTAGACAACAATAGCACTGATGACTATGGATTTGACCCCATTTTATACCTTAGGGAGAGAGGTAGTTTACAATTGGCAATTTACAGAATAATACCATCTAAAACGGCCATTGATAAAGAAATGAAAGAAAAGTCACCTATCTAAGGTACCCAAACAGAAGCAATTATTCATCACATCTTATTATTACCTAGAAGAACCACCAACTACTATTAAAGATCATCCTAAACCATGAAGTGAAGCGCATCAGAGCAGCGCCAATCTATATATCTCAACCTGATCAGCATATTACCTAGTTAGGAGAAGAATCATTAACCATAAGAAATAAAGCAGCCTAAAAGCAAAAAGTGGGGATTTAGAAAGTGTTACTAAACATCCTGTTTCAGGGATGTGCACTATGAGACAGAGTTCCCATATACAAGCATTAAGTTAAATGGATGCTTCCACCAAAGTGGAGATCAAGATGAGAATGACAAGGCGTTCATGATTCCCCTAAAACACGCCATACCTATTCCTAGTTATCAGCTTCTACTTAATATATGTCTTGAATTTATACAAGAAATATAAATACTTTAATTCTTATCTTATTAAAGAAGCTTATATAATAATATCTCAAGTTTATCTCCTATTTACACTATATTTGGGTTGAGTGAAGAGATTTTCAGTAACCAGTCTGGAATCTAAAGTAATAGAATAGATTGCCAGTACCAGTATAATATTTAAAATTAGGCCAATTTTTAAGGAAGGCACTTTAGTTGCTGATAACGCCTGGGGGAGAGGTTGGTCAAGATTTCCGTTGAGCCTTATGCTAGCGGCCAACATTCAGAAATTGTGTCTAAGTGTGCTAATAAAATACCGCCAGCAGAGTTATGAGCAGATTCAACCAGTAATTGATGCTACATTGGTCATCAGCAGATGAAGATTTCCTCTGTGAGGATTGCCAAGCCCCTTCAAAAAGGTCGCAATTGTATAATCTGTGTTTGATAGAACCCTCCCCATTAAATCAGCCACACAGATTATGTTATCAAATGCTGATGGGCTGACTTTGGTGAACTATAGGGCTGACACCATAAAAAAGAGTAAAGAGCATGAAATTCTTTGAGAAAAGATTGATGTCTAAGATATGGAGGGCTATAATGGTGAAGATTCCTCTGAATCATTGGCAAGAGAGGTGAAAACCATCCGTTAAAGGCTCCTAACATTGGAACATAAAGCTTCAGAGTTATCAATTTGACTTGAGCGTACTAAGAGGCCACTAGGAGAGCCCGCGCTGCCGCCACACCAATTGTGGGTGGAAGCTCAGATTTAAGGAAGATTGAGACCATTTTATAGAGATGTCAGTCAATTAAAATTCCCTGAGAATAAAATATAAAGAACATAATTTACTTAAAAAATATGAGGGCCGTTTAGACCAGCACTAAACCATGCTGTACACTTTTGACAAGAATCTGGATGAATTGAAATCTTAACTGCGGGTTGTAATACAACAAGACCCTCCCTCATTTTGAGCAGCTACATGGTTAGAGGCACAATCTTGGCTTCTCAATTGACTGTCATGCTGACATTAATGGTGAATGCTTAACCTATTGCTGAGGACACTTACTTTAAGTCCTACTTTAAAACAATTTAATACACCTGGAGAAGGAACCACCGCAGGTTTCCTAAAGATGTACTGAAACAGTATAGATGAAGCGAGTGATTGCCATATGGCTTGACACATAAAAGGATGCATTAGTTGCAAGGCGAAGAGATTCTCAGTGAAAGCCTAGGCCTGGATTACTCTGGACTGAAGTGAAAACATTCTCCTGTCAGAGTATGGAAGTGATCAAGTCGTCCAGAATAGAATTCAAGATTTCTTAGTTTATAAAGGTGGTAAAGAGCGAGTCAGTCGCTAACTATGCTGCATATTACTACCAAAAGGATCAGCAACTGTGGACAATGTATGTCATGTTTTTACTGACTGCAAAAATGGTGATACTGCATACTCTAGAGATTCAACCCGCTTTAAAGTTGCAATTATCTTAGCTATCAAGGCCACTGTTGTAAAATCGTTATCCAATGACTGTAGGCTCTGCTGGTCAGCAGGCTAACCATTATGAATACTGGTCAGCCCTTTCCGTTTTGCCTTAGGATCAGGGCCAGTAGTGCTGGTTGACCCTTGGCGTATCACCCGCACCATTCAGGGATTCTCTATTCTAACCTCCAACCAACGAAATAAATTATAAACTTAAATCAAAAGGAAAATTAGGCAAAGGGAGATTTTTTTTGAAAGGGAAGTGCCAGGCTTTTATACTTATAAAAGGGCTACTGCGCCCACCGCTAACCTATCAGCTCATCACTGGTTCTTCCAGCCAGCCACTTTCTCAGCCTTCCACTGCGCTACTTTCTTACCTGGCATCAACCCTCTCGCCCCGTTCTTTCCAATGTTTAAATATTAGTTTGGCTTCATCCTCAGCCTTCAGTCAACGGTGAGCCATATAAATTACTTGTTTAAATAAAAATCAAATTGCATTCAATTTTATCAACAATTCTCTGGAAACAGCTTTTGTCGCTTGTGTTGAATCAGTATATCTAAGCATCTTGCCAATGACACGTTTCAACTTGTTGTAGTCAATCATTTGGGGAATTAACTTTCTTAGGCGATAATTGATTATTTATATATGAGGCGCTGGAAATATCCTCAGCTGCCTCAAACTCAAAATTGACAGGTTCTGCTAACACATAAATAATAAACCAATTGGATCATCCTCAGCTAGTAGTTACCATTGATACATATACCATATTCTGGGAATAGCATTTCTCAGGCAATAATTGATTATTGGGCGCTGGAAACATCCTCAGCTACCTCAAACTCAGTATCGTCATTTCTGCCAACATCAAAAATTAATATAAGTGTACCATCCTTGGCTACTAGTCACCGGTGATCCTTATACCAATTTAGGCCTCAATTGGCCCCACTCAATCCTAACTTATACTTGGTGAAATGCATAGATTTGGCTCAAACTAAGTTGAGGGAGCAACTCATCAGCAATTTCATAAAAAACCATGAAATTCAGTTTATAAGCCATTCCATCAGGATTGGCCTATTTCATCCCAATTAACGCTAAATCATTTGAGGATTCTATCTGGTTAAAATTCTGACATTCCCCCCTCCTCCCACTTAACCAGATGGTAACCCTCCTACTTTCCAACCTAGGTGTGGGGTGGGAGTCCAGGGCTTTCCCCTCCCCACCACCAACAATTGCCAGAACCTCACCCACCCATCAGCTACTTAAGCACCAACCAGAAGAACCCCCTTTAGTGAGCATTAATGTTGGAAAATCGGTTTTTTGACATTGATGCTCACTACAGGGGGTTCTGCTAGTGGGCTGCTCAGGTAGTTGGATGACAGTTAGGAGGTGGTGAGAGCCACTGGTTTTGACTGCGCTCCTTCAAGGGGGCACTGGGTATAATTGGCCCACTTCAGGGTGTGTTTTGCTGGAGGAATACCATCTGGTTAAGTGGGTGAAACTGAGTTGAAATTAACCGGATAGATTCCTCCCAATATCAGAATTAGGGGTGTCAGTTAGTCAGGTGTGATTGCCAGATAATCGCCTAGTTCAATGTTATTTAATGTTATATAATTATTAATTGATTTAGGTTTGACGGAATCTGCATTTGCCAACGATTGCCATTTGTAGGTTGTTGTGGGAACTTCTGGCAGAAAGCTGATGAATCTGTTACCAAGCGTTTGACTATGGTTCCACTGAAATATTTCAGAGCACCGGTAACTCATGTCAAGGATGCTTGAAGGTATATTTATATTTTAAGTTATATACAATCAACCAGCGACTTGTTTCATGAATAGATTGACTTAATTAATATTTTGTGAATCAGATGAGTGGAGTGGGAGGGAATTGCTACCACAAATGACCGATGATTTATTAAAGTGCCAGCTTGGATGGCTGGGGGTTTCATTGGTGAAGTAGCCTATAGTATAAATAGTCATCATTCCCTCCAAATAAAGATCTCTCTTGCCCATTTAATTTTAGTTGGCAGGAGTTTGTCAGCTAGATTAAGAGAAAATGGGACTAGAGATCCCCAAAGTAGGCGCAGGGTGATGCGCCTGGAGTGACCGACGCTGTCAGCTCCCATATCTCATCCTTATGAGTAACTGGTAGGAACCTGGCCAACCGGCCACTAATGATGATGTGCTGACTGGCCATCAGCCCTATGGGGTGCAGCGCGGGAGTGCCTTGGCCGCCCAGGATGGGGGCAGGACTAGCCATGGCATGCTCAGATGGGTTGGCGAAGGGTCAGGATGGTGGGGAAGTGTGGGAGTGCTTTGGCCGCCCAGGATGGGGGCAGGACTCACTGGGGCACACCATGGACCTGGGGCTAAGGCGACGTCATTGGTCTGCTGTGTTGGTGGGTTAGACTCGGACTCATAGGGGGTTGGTACACTAATAAAGGCGAAATGGCAAAGGGTCAATCAGTCTCCATACTGGTTGGCTGGTACACTAGCGGAGTCCACTGCTTGGAAAATCAACTTTTTGAAAGTTACATTGTTTCTGAGAACCATCGAGGTGTCCTTACTCAATTTCTAAGAAACTCTATAGGACGGTTTACAAGGCATTAGGACAACCCCTATAAATAACTAACAAGGCTTTCTACGTTATTCATGAATAAGAGTGAAAACCCCATGACAAAACCACAGAACCAGTAGAACGACAGCCTTAGAGAGAACTTGCCTGCAACAAGTGACATAAACCTGACCACTTATAAAGCTTTTGTCAAATAAACACTCCTGAGAAGAAGGATGTAAGCCATACCAAGGACTACTCTAACGCAGTGATCTATATGGATCTATACATGGAAGTGTAAAATAATCATGAAGATGAGGACGTAGTCAGTGTAGAATAGCACATGTAGGAGCACCCAGTGTGGTGGATATACCTTCTCAACTTTTTTGAATGGAATTGACAAAACTTGATCAAACAATACCTACTTGGCACAGGTCACTCAACCTATTAGGATAATCAATACGGTTGAAGAAGGAGAACAGCTTATGAGATCTACCTTCAAGAGCACTGAGTCAGAAACTAGGGATACAACTAAGGCTACATCAAAGGCAGAAGTTCTGAAAGTGTCTGAAGCGTTAGCCACTGACGTCTTGCTGACTGGGAACCTGTTTGGAAAGAACGTTATGAAGTTCAAAGTGATGACTCAGAGGGTTCACGTCTTGCTTATACTGGATACTGGATCGCCTGTTTTTATGTCCTCCAAGTTGATAAAGAATTGAAGTTGATGACAGATATAAACCGTATGTAAGTACTGGACAGATGGCTAGATGTCACGCGTGCATTAGGAACAAATACAGCATTTCCATTACATTTTGGGCGCATGGCTATGACAGTTCCAGCAGTGGTTCTGGATAACAACCACTATGACTTATATAATTGCATACAGTCTATACTAGAGATTTGTTTTTAAGATTGAGATCACTACCAGTACTGTGAGCTATTAATGTACCAACTGCGACTGGTTTCAAAGATGAAGATGTTAAGTCAAAAAAGCAAAGGGTTTGCTTGATGTAAACAAATCAGTCAAAATACCCAATTTACTTTACCCTTAATGAAAAGGGCGTCAAGCAACTACCTGCCATGGTCAGCGCAGAAGATGGCCTACCACTGAGTGCTATTGAGGCCATGAAAATCAGAGCTGGTAAACAAAGATAAATGTTACCCTTAATCAGTGTGAAGATACCTATAAAGTAAATACTTGAAGTTTACAGTTACAATGAGGATCAGAGATCAGTGAATAAGATTTTATGCCTGGGTTGTTTAATCAAAAACACCATAAAATGATTTTCATATTGGGCAACATCTTTCCCAGCTTATCCATATAGATAAAGGAAAGGTCATTACCCAAGCCAGATTAACCGGCTGCAATACCATCAAGTCATTAACTTCTTTTAGAAATTCGGATGTTCTAGGATTTGGTTATGTGACTGACAAAAAGAAGAAGGTCTTTAACAAGCTTTTTGGATGATTTCAAAACATCCTCACTACTAGACCAAAAAACTATGGACTATGTAAAATAGAGGCTCATATGATGGATGCCAATTTTGCCATCCCTTTTAAGTCTAAATTGTAATGCTGTTCAAAAAATGAAAATGAAGTTATAGACAAAGCATTGTATCAGCTATTTGAAGCTAACTTTTCAGACTTCAAAGAGCCCATGAGCTTCTCCTCTGCTAATAGTGTAAAAGAAGTACATAACACAGTGCATGCTTATGGACTACAAGGAGTTAATTTTAGTTACCAATAAGACTCAACCCCACTTCCTAAAATAGATAATGTCCTGAAGTGCTTGGGAGGATCAATGTACTTCTCAGTGATATATCTGGAAAATGGTTATCAGTTATCCCAATATTGGACATAATGGTATGAATATCAACCTGTTTGACTCCCACATCCAAATTTGACGCCTAGACCCAAGAAGGGCTTTAAAGGAATTGCCTCAATAATTTATCTGGAGAAATCAATAGTTGACACAGCTCAAAATCACTTTAGGAAAATCCTGATGAAGCAAATAAAACCTAAAATACCCTTAGATGAAAATTCTATTTTGAAATGAAGGATTATCAGTAGTTCAGGTAAAAACAAATTGATGCTGTCACTCAAGGCGGCAAATTAAGACAAGCAAAAAAGGTAAGAATCAAGAAGCTGCCAAATGACCAACCTAAGTGTCCCCTAGTCTCATATGGCTTTGTATTAGACTCACAACTCACCCTATCAAAAAATATGATACAAGGGCATTATCACATCCAAAATGCATCACCTGACCAAGAGCCTCCCTTTCAGATGATCCCCATATAAATTTATGATACTTATCCTTTTGGAGTTTATATTGTTAAATGCGACATATAAAAACCCTTATCTTATACTATAATAATCTAACGTCATTATTTCTTTATCTCATTTTTGTAATTGCCTTAAGTAAATCAATTTCGGTGTACTTTTTCATAGGACAGATACTTTAGCTGATGGGACATAAGCGGAGACTTAGTACCCTTTTAAAATAAAAATATACTTGTCATGCGACTTAGTTAGCTTCATGTATAGACTGTTAGGCTTCTTGAGCACAACACCACTGAGCTCAAAAATGTAAGCACAACAGGATGATGATCACTACAGGGACTTAGCTGATGCTTAAAGATACAAGCAACTAATTGATAACACCATGGAAGATAACCTGATTGATAGTGTCACCCGCTGGGTGAATAAAAGAAATAGTTAAGAAGATGATTGAATGGGAAATCCACCCATTGTCACCTTTGAAGAGTCTTCATGAGAATACTATGGAGATTCGCAAATGACATTGTCTCAATTAATATCCAATGAAGGAATTAAAGAGTTACTTCAATTAGTCATTAACCCAGCAGATTGAGCCAGCTGCAAAAGGGCATCTGCCTTGGACAAAACTCTCATGAAAATTGTATGAATCCAGCTCTCTATCTGAGAATTATGGATCAAGTGAGAATCTATCCCGATATATTTTGCAATTTTTACACCCTGCACGTTAACATATTGTGCATTTATTAGGAGTCCATAATGAATTACTTTACCATCATATCAATACTCAAGGGGCCTTTAGGGTGTCCTAAAAACAGGTATATAATTAGCACCACAAACTAAAGGTGACATCCGCTGTTTGATTAAATCAAATTGTTCCTCAATTATTCAACTCCATAGCCATATGGGTCCCTAAATTCAAGTGTTATCAAGTATGTGGATAAAGCTTTAAAGCTTCTCTGAAAGGAAATTTTTGAGTTAAACTTAATTACAAAAAGATTATTTGACACCTTTGCCCAAGAGTTCCAAAGAAAATATATTGAAGCCCATGGCGAAATGGCAGCTCAAGCTTCCATTAGCCGTCACCAGGAGGAAGAACAGATTAACAACCTTAAAGCCTGTCTAGGACAAGCCCCACTACAAATTGATGAGCTGAAGCCATTGAACCTTTAAGACTTCATCAGTGTCAAAAATATCATTTTAAGAGTAGCTCATGTCAAACAGGATCAAAAAAAACTGGGTAGAACAGGCTTCTTCTCTTTCTATTGAATATAGAACCAGAAAATTGTAGAGTGACATGTGTAAGTTTTTTAGGAATTACTCGTTTATTAAATATATTCCTGCTTCAATAGTTGGGTAGAGTTTTGACTGATATATCCTCAATTATGCTATGTATCTTATGGTATTTCCTAACCGTTCTGAAGCTCACAAAGCTAAAACAATGATATCTGACTCTTATGGTCTCTTCTGAGTACTTTTTCTTAATAATTGGATACTCTCCTGACGCAGGTACTAATGACATGCTCCCTTGAATGCTTGTCTACACTTCTTAATATGAAGATAAAATTAATAGAAGATAATATAAGATGGAAAAGATGATGATATGGTAAGATGTTCTATTATAAGTCCATGAGCTGGTAATTTATAACTCTAGGGCATTCCTGGCCATACACATCTATTAGATGAGCTCATTAAAGCCATGCCAATCTGCTATAGATTATGGCAGTGTTTATTAAAAACCCCTAAGTTAATTCGGCCCTTGATTTACTTAATTACAATTGTTTCAGACCAATTGGAGGCACTACTACTCTTGTAATTGGGAAAAATTTTAGGCATAAAATTAGCACCTCAGCGGTGTATATTTGCTTTTCAACCAGCCCAATTACATTCTATCATACATCTGACGAAATACACTAAATGGGTAATTATATGGAATTTGAATAATGATACACCCCTAATTGGGATGTCAGCAAGCCTCTTGATAGTACAATGTACTCCCTATTCAGGCCATCCATGTGCAATTACTAACATGCCAATTATATAGATTGACATACATAAAATCTAATATTCACTTGATTGTAAATACATTAAATTCAAAAATGCAATTAGGTTTGTGCCTCAAACCCATTTGATTCACCCAAGTGGGTCCCATAGTAGGCCTTAAATAATGTATCATGGTTATTATTACTTATGATAATTGGGTTTTAGATGCAATCAAGGCGGTTTTGAGGTGAATCTTCTTTAACAGAGTACTCAGATCAATCTGGAAGGTTCAAAGGATCCATCAATGGGCGTAATTTATCAGCATTGATGGTTTTTCTTAGGCGTATTTTTGAATCAACCATAAAAATCTTACAACATGAGAGACAAATCCTTAGCTAAGAGAACATTAACCAAGTCTATTGTCGCCTCAATAAAGCTGAGAAATGCTGGATTACTCTTACACAAGAGCTTAAAATCATGACTGATAAGCCTCCTCAGAGCAAAAAAGCAAAGAGATGAGGAAGGACTTATTCTTGGAGCATTGGAGTATTTGAAGATAAAACAAGTTTTTGCAAACTTACCACTCATCTACTCGCCAACAAATTTACAATCTGGACATTTGCATTAAGAACTTAAAAACAATAAAGTTATTCTTGAAAGGAGAATCAATCTGCTGGGTGTTACTCCAAGGCTTGCCCTGGAGGAAATGGAACAACATTTTTAATCCTCTACAGGACCAAATATAATAAAGTGAATGTCAAGTTGGATTGAGTGGCAAAAGAGCTGAGATTACCAAATTTGAAGCTCATGTAGTACACGTCATTACTGGATTGGAGATTACTACCTTTAAGACTACATTCAAGGACAAGTTTACACCTGGTGAAGGGGTATCACATCATTCCTCTATATCTATGAAGCCATGATGGAAGGTGCAACTGATCATCAAAAGATCAAGCATATTTTCTCTTGTTTAAGCTGTATGGCTCAAGAGGTTATGATGCCTCACATGGACGACCTGCATGGTTGGAGAGATGTTAAAAATGCGCTCATCAAGGAATTCAGGTCAAATCAGAGCCTTAGTTTGAAGAAACAGGCCTTCTTGGGAACTGCGCTATGCCAAAATGAAACCCTTTCCAAATTTGCTGATCGTTTTTATATATAGAAGCCTAAACACTGTTGACCTAAAGGATGCTTACTTTGGATGATGCTGTAGCTGCTGTTGTTACGGGTTTATATAGTAGCCCCAACCTTGCCATGCATGTCAAATCCATCAAATGAAGCTTCATTTCATTTTAATTAAAGAAGACCTACTCAATGTAGTTGACATCCACAAGCTAGAAACTTCTCAAAAGGCCTTATAAAACCCAGAGTGTATACCATGGAGGAAGCAATGACTAAGAAGGAGGAGAAGCCAAGATGCAACTAATGTAAGAGGGTTAACCATACCAAGGATATATGTTTAAAGAAGAACCCTGCCTTGCTGAGCAGAGAAAAGAAGGTTGGCTTAGGGTCAATACCTCTAAAGCCGACTGGTTTATATTACTTGAAGGTAAAACATTACTAATCACTCATATCACTTGCATCAAAATTGACCCTAATGATGACTCTGAAGGGGGTCATGAGGATACAGGTTTCTACTTTTGGTTTACCCACTGAGCTCGCCATTCCAGACTTAATGAACACTAAATATTGATGACACCCAGGTTCTTGAAGGCACTTACCTCAGTCCAGTTATTACGTGTCCCAGGATAATTGATACAGCCAGCAATGACGATCATTACCTTGCCCTGTTATTCCAACCCATCTTGAGCATCCACAGACTTCTGGAGATAAAAAAATATTTTGAGACTGCCTAAAATCTCAATGCGATGTTTCACCTCAAAGAAGTGTTAGCCCTTCCACAAAAGTTTGGAGGAACCATTACCAAAATGGAAGTTGTAAATAAAAAGTTCTAAGTTATGGCTAACTTGGATATGGGATCACCTATAAATGTTGTGTCATCCTGCTCATAAAAAAAATCAAGCTTGCTCCAGACCTTTAATACACTCAAGAGTATAGTACTGCCAGTCTAGATAACATCAAGGTGATAGGTGCATACTCATAACTGCCTATCCGAGTTGTAAAATTAGCATTCTCAAATCCTGTAGGTTCCTTAGACAACAGTCAATGTGATATACTTATTAGGACGCAGTTTATGATCAAACACAAAAAAGTTATCAATCTGAAAGAAGGATACTTATCACTCCCCAACTAGAATTTCCCATTAACTGGATAATAAAGACTCCATTAAGAAAGATTAAATTTGTCTGGTTGAGTACCCTGTTTCCTCTTTACCTTTGTGATATTCTACCTCTAGAAGAAACATAAAGAAGCTACCTGACTAAGTAGATGCATCTGAGGGTGCCATTTTATGCCACTAAGGAGGTAAAAATTAAACCAGGAAAACAAAGAGTGGTTTCCACCAACATAATCCTGAGTAAAACCCTGAACTGCTTTCTACACATCACAAGTGTAGATGGAGCAAGTAGGTTTGAACCAAGAGTTTTTCATGGAGTCCTTGATCCAGCTTAATAGCGGTCTATTGAGCTATTACTTGGGAACTTAACCAACGAAGATAACCTATTCAAAAAACATTAAGAGATCTAGAAAGGTCAATTACTTCCAGCCAGCATGCCGACCTTGGCTCACTTAACTTTCGAAGATGACTCGTTGCTCAGGGGGTTTACTTAACGCAGATTGGAATCTAGAACCTTTGCTAAAATCACAATAATTTTCTCTAAGCAAATCCTCCTTTGATGCTAACCTTGTAGCATTATCACTTGTCTAAATTGTCCATGCCCACAGCAAACTTCTTGACACTCTTGGACATTTTTGACATGTGTTGGCTCTCAAAACTAAACTGGAACCTTTCCAACTTCTCTCTTGGCGCTATCAGCCGCAAGGTATCCACAATAAAAAATGTCTTCTTCCAATCAAGGCATGTCTTGGACTGGTTACTGGACACAGAGTATTTTGTTAATCCCAGACTGATTAATGATGAATATACTTAATACAATAAATGTGCAAACAAAAGAATAAATTTGAGTATCTAAAAATTAAGATTTTATATAGATTAAACGTAAAGTATTTTATATATCAAGAAAATTCAAAAGAAAAATGAATTTATTATTGAAAAGTAATTAGGATTGGGGTTTTTATATGAGTATCTTCAAGAATCTCTAGTCAGATGGCGTCTGAATGCTGCTTTGATCACTTCATCCATTTGGGCCAATTCTTTTAGCTGCGAGATCCATCTCACTGTTGTATCCCTGAACCTAGTTACTCTGGTCTTTTGTACTAGGTCCCACTTCTGGGTGTTGGACCATTGTACCTTCTTGCAATATTGGTTAATTACCAACTTTAGTAATATCATCCTAATCTTTAATTTTGACCTTTTTTCTCCTAAAATATGCCTCACATTGTGGCTTTGAAAAACTCTCAAAATTGGATAATTGCCTAAAATATTTTATTCACCTTTAAGCCTCAGATGCTCGCATCATTATAATTTAGTTTGCTCATTATTTTGTCACCAGCGGAATGCAAATTATTTTAGACCCCCAAAGGTATATAAGGGGTTAATTTCTATATGGAACTTCAGCAGTGACATCATCTTCTTATATCAATTCATCTGACTCCTCAGGGAAGAAAAATATTTGCATAAAAAAATCTCGTCCTTACTGAAAATTATTGCTCATGACGTCATTTCAATATTTGAAAATTTTTTGGCTCACCCTTGCCTATAAAAGGGCCTCTCAATTTCCCATCTGCGGTGGGTTGGTCACCTGTACTCCAATAGTTTAGGGTTTTGTTTGCACTCATTATACTGGTTGAGTAATGACTAGTTACACCAGTCGCAGTATCATCTTTGACACTTCCCATTATTAAATTTAACAAGGCATACTTTATTAGTACTTATCTTGATTTTGGCCTACCCAATGACAATTTAATTTGCGCTATTAATTAAGCTCAAATATCCAATAAGCCAAATAAGGAGGAATTTTAAAGTGCGCAAATTACTCAAAGACTACCAGGATGTTTTCTCCATGTCATATGTCGACTATGGTCACATGAAAGACTGGACACATGGTATCACTGTAGGAGAATCAGCCCCTATTAGATCAGGCCCTAATAGGAATCCAAAGATAGAGGAGCAGAACATAAAGATTGAGCTTAAGCAATTTATGAAGATGGCTTACTTGTGCTCTCCTAGAGTTGTTAGAATTTTCATTCTCAATAATAGTTGACTCTATTAATATTCCAGGCCTAACAGTATGAAGACTTCTGGCCCTTGCTCTTGCCATCATTGGTGACCTTTCACTATAGAGCCACAGGCAACTCTCCAGCCCAGCTGGACACCAACTTCACCTTAGCAGATTAAACTCTCTTATGATCACTGGCAGTTCTCCCCCATTCTGGCCGGCCTGACCCCTTGCTCCTCCACCTCATGGTTAATCCATGATTGTCCATCGCTGGCTCCACTGACTGGGACAGTTCCCTCAGTTGTTCTTAAATTCTGGTTTGGGAGTTGGTTGCGCTGACCACTTCAGGTGTGTAAACCCAGCACCTAACCTCTGTGTATTTTCTATTCCTCTCTCCATAAGTCAGGATGAACTACATCCACTTTAAAACTAGAATAGTAAGTAATTATTAATAAAAATAAAGATGAAGAAAATTAGTTTTGAAGATTTTCTTATAATAGGGATATTAAACTATTTTTAGATGTTACCCCACCTTTCATTATCATTGGCATTAATTTCTGGCATTTTTCAGCACTTTTAATGGCAAATTCAACATCAGCACACTGGCTGGCAATCTCACTTGCTTAAACATATAATCTCCACGTACAATATATTAAACATGGAGTCATTTCATTTTCAGCATCAGTTGCTGAGGACATAAGTTGGTGGATTGTCCCTTTCGTTCTCTTATGTATTGCTTTTGTATTCTCTGGAACCATAGCAATTCAACTGAACAGCCTCAGCCCAATTTACTATCTGATTTCAAAATAGTCCATTGATTAGTTCATCCTTAGCCTCAGTCGCCAGTGAACCAGTAAAACTTGCCGTTGAACTCTTGATTCAGCATTATTGATTTATAAATACATATATAAAATTTATTCTCAGCATCAGTCGCCGATGCCAAATTACTAAAACTCAGTTAGGAATAATCCCTGATACTCTTGCTAAGTCAAATCAGAGTTTTGACTTATTTTAATAATGTTACTGGATTTAAACATCCTTGGCATCAGTTGCCAGTGTTGAAATAGCTCAAAACTCTATTGGGATCCTTTTCCAATATATCCTTAATTTCAAATTGGTAATTCACCATCCATAATAGCATTCATGATCTTAACATCCTCAGCATCAGTTGCTGTTTTCAAATTTGCCAATTCCCTAATGGGGATCATCCTTAATACTTCCTTAATCCAATGGATCAAGGCAACTCAACCTAACCAAAAAGAGGGGCTCAAATTGGTTTGTTAGATCATTAAATCATATAATTGAAATTAGTTAAATATTTGACAACCATCCTGGACTATTAAAAACACCAATTTCAATAATTATTAAGGAATTTATTTGGTTAAAATCCCAACATGTCCCTTGACTTAACCAGATGATATTCCTAAAGCGTAATTCCACCTATTAGGTGAGCCAAAGTAACATTGACGCGATGCTTGGGAGGTCCTTGACCTTACCCTATGGCCAAGAGGCGTCAGAAACATAAAGTCGGGACTGAGGTTCCGCTGGCAGCATCCTTCCCCCAAAAAACAACCAGTGGCTCACGCCACCTTTTAACTAAACTTCAAGTCAATAAGCAACACACTAATAGAGTCCCTGTAGTGAGCATCTTTGTTAAGAATTTTCATTCTCAGTAATAGGTGAATATATTATTGTGCCAGGCCAAACAGTGTGAAGACTGCTGTCCTTGCTTTTACCATTATTGGTGACCTTTCACTACAGCGCCGCAGGCAACTTCCCAATCCAGAAGGACACTAACTTCACCTTAGCATATTAACCCCTCATTATAGGCACCGGCAGTTCTCACCCCCTCCTGGGCAGCCTGACCCCTTGCTCCTTCACCTCATGGTTAATTCCTAATTGTTCATTGCTGTTTTACTGACTGGGTGGTTCCCAAGGTTGTTCTACAATTCCAGGTTGGTAGTTGGTTGCGCCAACCAATCCAAGTGTGTTCACCATCACATAACCTCTGGGGATCTTACGTTCCTCCACCACCTCATTAAATAATATTATCAAAACTCCTAAATTGCCTACAATCATCCTCGACTTATTTAAACCATTAGATCAACTAACCAGCTCAACCCAACCTAATGGGGAATTTAGAATGGGTTTTTAATTTTCAGTAATTTATTGAAACTTAGTTAGGTAGTCGTTAATCATCCTTAACTACTATAAACACTAATTTAATTAATCACAGAGAAATCATCTGGTAAAATCCCATCAAAAGTCCATGGCCATTTCCACTGTTACTCATAAAGAATAAGTATGGTGGTCACAGAATAGTGATGGATTACAGGAAGATAAACAGCCATACTAAGAAGGATAGCTATCCAATTTCACAAAATTGATGATGCTCTGGCCCGACTCTCTGGCTCAAATTACTTATCTGTGATGGACCTCGCCAGTGGTTATTGAAAGATGGATGTTTTGCCTGAAGACCAAGATAATTGTACATTGATATGCATTGAAGGATTATTCCAACCTACCTGGTTCCCTAGGGATTATGAAATTCTCCCGCTCTATTTCATCAAACATTAATTCAAACCATGCAGATCTTAAACTCAGCTGTGCAGTCATATACCTAGATAAATTAAAGTGTTTCCAAAAACATTTACCAATCATCCAGACCACCTCAAGTCCGTGTTTCAGTAACTGAGATAGAACCACATCAACTTAAAACCTGTAAAGTGCACCTTTTTTAAACATGATCTAAAATTTTTAGGACAACATATTTCAGGAAAGAAATTTAATCCTTGTATGATAAGGTTGAAGCAATTTTCAAGATGTCTGATCTGAAGAGCCTTTAAGACATACAAGTATTCATAGGAATGATGAAATATTACTAACAGTTTATTTCTCATTTACTTAACTTGCCAAACCTCTTGTTTGACTGCTTTCCAGAAAACACTCCTTGCATATGGGTGTAACGGTCAGGTTGAATCAATCGTTACATTTCAACTCAAGATTTGGATTTCTGAATATCAAGTCAAAATGCTTTTTTGGGGTTTTGAGGTTCATGCGGGATTGGCGCTGGGCTGTGCTCCTCCTGAGCTATTCTTTATGCACCTTGGGGCGCAAAGAAAAGTGTGGAGGGGCTCCCCAGAAGAGAGACCTTAAAAGGTTGAGCCCATGCAATTCTGAACTCAGTTCAGAATTCTACTCTCGTTTCCCGCCCACACGTGGGTCTCTCTAGTAGCTTTGGGGCCACTCTTTCCTTGTCTTACCTGGAATCCTGAAGCGATCCTAATTTTGTATCCTTAACAAAAAATTTGAGATTTGGTGGCAAACTGACCTGACAATGCTCTGGGTTTTTCCTGTGCCATTTGCGGTGCCCTATGTTATTGGGATTGAATTCATCAGCTTTTTTATTTTTGTGAATAAACAAACAATGCTAATTTTGGGGTCAAAATCCTCGCTTACCTGTGTCATCATTTCTCTTTTCAAATTTCCCTAAATCTGAGGTTGAATTGGTGAGTATGATGAGTCAAAGCACTTACCTTAGGGGAACCTCATATCAGACAATCTTTTGGAGTTCATCCGCCAATCTGAAGGCAAGATGGCGGTCAAAAACTGGGACGTTTTTGTCCATTAAAAAATGGCAGTTGAGGCTGCAGCTGCCCCTTCTATCACCCTACTCCGCCAGCATCTTTATGGGGCGATGGAACCCCTCATTGAGGGTATTCATATCCCAAATTTTCCCATGATATTGAGGAAGATGTGAAGCACAAAACTGAGGAGCTTTTTGGTGTAAGCCTCTCTTGAATTGATGTGGCAAAACTTTTCTTTTTGACCCCAATTATCCCCAAACCTGCCGGTGCATCAAGTTGTTCACTTGTGTGCCTGCTCTCATCACTTTCACTGAGCATCACCTTTCTCAATACAGTTGAGGAGATGGATACCACTGGCCATTAAATGAGGAAAACCCTCAACTATACCCCCTTATGCCCCATGTTGCTAAAACTCCTACCCCAATGTTGTCCGACATGGTCCACCAGCTAAAGTGGGCTCTGGACAAGAGTTTCCCCAAGCTTCCTCGCCATATGATATGGCTTCCTAGGCTGTTAGCTAATGTGTCATATTGGGAACTTTTGATTTATGATAAACCCTTTGTTTGGCTATTTGAAAATAAATACGCATGGCGACCCCCTTTTTTAGGTTGGGAACCACTAGTGTTAAAAAAGAAGTTCTGCCTTATCAAAATAAAGGATAATCAGTAGGTCAGGTTTGACTACTCAGGGTGCACTTGAGGATGAAAATATAGACAACCAAAAAAGGGTAAGAATCAATAAGCTGCCATTGATCAACCTAAGTGCCCCAGTCTCATCTGACTTGGGTATTTGACTCATAATTTTGCCCTATCAAAAATATTAATAAAGGCATTGTTTTTCCAGATTGAATCACCTGACCAAGAGCCTCCCCTCCGGCTTTTCTACCCTTATGGTCTTTATTAATCCTTTTCCTTTTGGGGTTTATATTGTTAAATGCAATAGATAAAACCCCTATTATACTATAATAATGTAAGGTTATTAATTCTTTATCTCGCTTTGATACTTGACTTCTATAAGTCCATTTCTCCTTACACACTACAGGACGGATACTCTAGCTGATGGGACATAAGTGGTGACTTGACATTAAAATATACTTTCCATGCGACTAAGCTTGCTTTTTTTAATACTAGATGGTCCCAACGACCAAGCTTGCTTCAAGTATATGATTGGTGGGCTTCTTGGGCATAGCACCATTGTGCTAAAAAACAGAAGCCTAAGAATTGGTACTAGCAGATGGAGCTCTCACCTAAATATAAAGAGAAGTGTACCTTAATTAGCAGTTAGGAATAGTTTAAACCAACAAGGATTCCACAGGGGCTGTGCAGCGCCCCTGCACCCTTCCAAATAGCAATGGACTAAATTTTTGTGAATCATAAATTTATCAAGTATGCTCATATATCTGGACAACATAACTATGTTCAGTTACACTTTCCAAGAGTACCTCCACCACTTACAAGAAGTTTTTACTTGACTACAATGGTTTTTACTAAAGCTGAAATGAAGCAAGTATACCTTCCTAAAGAGGCAGCTGGGGTTCCTAGAGCATAAGATCACCCTCAAAGATATAGTATCTCAGGAAGGGAAGATCAAAGCCATAGTAGCCGTGGAACAGCCTTGTTATATGTACAACATCCAAGTAGTCTCATAAGGGGGGATACTATTGATATTTATATCGTTTTGCAGGCTTGGCTGCGCCGCTAGCCTACTTGTTAACTAAGGATACCAAGTTTGAATATGTCCTGGAGAAGGAAAAGCCTTTAAAAGTTTGAAAGCTAAATTGGCATTGACACCAATACTAGCCTACCTGGACTTAAACAAGATTTTTATATGTATACCAACATTGCTTCTTGGTCTTAGAGAAAATCTCGCACAATTGGATGAATAAGGGATAGTCCACCCCATCAAGTACTACACAAAGGTCTTTAAAAGAGCTGAAAAGAATTACAATTTGATGGAAAGAGATTTCTTAGCGGTGGTGATAATGGTTAAGTACTTTCAGCTTTACTTATATGGAGTATACTTTAAATCATGACAGATCCCGCATTGCTCTGTTAGCGCGCAAATTGGAGGATTCAGATTGACACCTTACTTGATGAAAATTACAATTCAAGGGTATGATTTCAAGATCAACTAGATTAGGCAATAAGTATTTCAACGCCAATGGACTGTCTCGTTTAACTATTTTCCACCTCCAAGCACATGAGAGTAATTGATTGTACATTGTGATCAAAGTACCAGAATAGGATTGGCAAAATGAATCTAATAAAGTAAAGACTGACTGATTAAGAATTCTCTATATACCTGACATGATGAAGGGAACATTAAAAACCAGATCAAGTACAAGTGGTAACCTTACAATCAACTAGCTATTGATTAGAAACTTGTTCTTGAAGCTCAAAAGCATGTTGTCCATGGACACTTCCAGAAGGCATTGACATTCCTAAGAGACTATTATTGGAAGTCAATGTCATAAGAGGTACATCAAGCCCTGGAACTCTTTGTACCCTGCAAAAGCTTCAGACCACTAGAGAAGCGATTTGAGTTTCAGCTAATTTTATTAAAGGCCCCATTTCACTTTGTATCCATTAATGTGAATGGACGTTGACTACCACCTCAATTAGATCCACTTTATCATTGTGGCAATCAGCCATTTTACTATATATGTTGATGAATTAGAAGTCAAGGCCTACACCGAAGTATCATCCTCCAGTTACTTGTATAATCAAGTGATAGCAAAGCTCAGATGCCCTCATCCTTTACTAAAAAACAGTGGCAAAGCCTTTATATCTTTTCTCATTAGAGAATTTATGGATCTGGTCAGAGTGAGACAAAAAATCACTTTATATACCTTATCCTCCAATTGGAAGTGTAGAACGTGTGAATGGAATCTAAAGAGGTTACAGAAGAAGATGGCCCAGAACTACAAGTCAAAGTGGGACCACCTGTTGGCATCTGCGCTTCTAAAAAAACCAACTTAGACATCACCGGTTGATTGGCATGTCTCTATTTAAGGCCCTGTATGGATTAGAAGCCGCAACTCTCACCTCGCTGGCACCAGTCATAACCAAATATAGAAAGAACCTACCACCTGGGAGTTACCACCAAGAGTTGGCCTATGATGTGATTATGATTTATCTGGAAGCAACTAAGGACATCAAAGCCACTATCCTTGAGAATCAACATGAGAGGCAGGGATGGACTAGCCTACCAGAAATAAGCATAGGAGACAAGGTGTTATTCTCTCATATACAATGAAGCTACCATGAAAAAGTGTAAGCCATCTGAGATGGCCCTGCAACTATTCTGGCCAAGATAGGAGCCATCTATTCCATAAGAGATGATGACACCAATATAGTACTTAACAGAGTACATGCCAGCCTTTTAGGTCCTTCTCATGGTCTCTTCTTGTAAAGGGAAGTGTTATGGAACTGCATGAGTATATTGGATAATAATTTCTCACTCTTTAATAAGCCCTGCTTTCATACAGCCACCACAGGATTTACATATAAAGATCAAAACACAAAAATGGAGATGGACCCCTTTTACAGATGATCGCACTTTAAGAAACTTAACTTTCAATTTAGATGACGTCACATACAATAAATTTATATCTGTCAACCAAAGAGTATTACAATATGGTGATGATGCTGTTGGGATTTGACCCATTTTCAGAAGGCAGGCCTTCAGAGGTTGCTTTATAGGCCAACATATAGGATAAATTTATTATATTAATTATAAGATAGAAGTTGAAAATCTCTTCCCTTTTATTAGAATACTTGAGACCCTTTTATAGGGTCAATAATAATGAATATAAATAAAAGTTGATATTCTGATATTTAATAAGGGAGATATCAGATCAATCATAATACTAAGTAAAGTAATTATAAAATGCGGTTGCTACAAAGCATCTGATAGATTCAGATAGAAATGATTTCATCCAAATTCGGATATGACATCATATTATGAGGATCTAGAACCTTTGGTGAAGTATTATCAAAAACCTTTAAGGCTTTTAGCCTAATACCCCAAGACTTGGCTTAATGGAAGTGTTGAGTTTACCCCAGGATAAGGCTTAACCTTAAAAGGTAGAATCATTACAGATGCCATCAATGCTGACAACTATGATTTTGACCCCCTTTTATACCTTTAGGTAGAAGCAATTTAAAATAAACTGATGATTGAATAACCCATCAAAATGGATAATGACAAGAGATTGACCAAAAAGCTAGACAAACTATGATACCCTTAATGGAACAATCAAATACTATATATGAAAATACCTAGAAAGACAATTAAACAATATTAAAGTTAGTCAAAAACCTGGAATGAGGCGCATTTGAGCAGCACCATCGTAAAGAACACAACATGATCAGTATATTAACAAATTAGTAAAAGAAGCAATAACCAGAAGCAGTATTTCAGCCTGAAACAAAGAAGCGAGATTACGTCAAGGGCAACTAGAAATCCTGTTTCAAGAATGTCCACCATTATATAGGTTTCTCAAATACAGGCATTATGTCAAATAGATCCCGCCACCAAGGCGGAGATTAAGAAGAGACAGACCAGGGGTTCATGAAACCCTAAAATATCGTGTGGACTTTTTGGTTTATTGCACTGTTTAAGGTGTGCGTTGAATATATTGTTGATTGAGGTAAAATTGGTTGGGATGATAACTGTACGATGACAATTATCCTAGTTGAGTTCTACAATAAGTATTAGTAAGTCTTTAATGATAGAAAGATGCTAACGCTCTAACTTATAATAACTAAAAGCACTTCTAAATAACAAGGGATCCTCTCTCTTCCAATCTTACACTGGAGTACTTGAGAATAATCTAGTCAAAAAATACTATCCCTCTAACTCTATTCATAAGGGTTGGCATAAGATAAATAGATAAGAGAAAACTATCCCTTCCACTATAATAACAAGAGCATAATAAAAGTGTATAAGTAAAAAATGTTTTTTCCAAAGTAACTGTATAGTACAATTTTATTAATAAATTCAAGGGATCTATATAAAGAATTCAGCTTACAACTCTTCCATTGCGCCAAAAAAGAAATTCACTCATTGCCGATGAATCTAGCCCTAAGAACCATCTGAAGAGATGAAGACTACAATTTCACGTTGGATTCTGCCGCTGGCTAGGTCATGACCCCTCCTGGATTGGATATCTAAATAGCGTATCCCAAAGCATTTACCCAACCCCAGCGGATAATTTATAAAGCTAGCGTCTTGATTAGGTAATGAAACCATTTACCCATTAATAGCAGGTCGCGTTGCCTTTTAGCTAACCCATAAGTTTATGCCAATAAAGTATTACCAACGCTTCAGCAACCGCCAATAAATCCTTATCAACTGGAAACAAACCCCAATTAATACATAAGATAAATTAATTATCAATAGTTAAATTGATAGTCAAAAATACTTGCATACATTGTCAGGGATCATTCACAATAGAACATTAATAACTTAGTAGAATTGAATCTGAAAAATCAGTTGATATCCTATTAAGAATCAAACCAAACAAAAGTTATCAAAATTAATGATAACTCCAACATCTGCTATGGGTTTTCTTGTAATAAATTGTAATCCAGCAAATAGAACAAGTGCATTATAATCTATTAAGCTGGATGATGTGAGAACTCCAAAATCACAACACATCTCCCTTCTTGACCAGATTATCCATCAAAAATAGAATTTTGAAGGCATATGCCGCTTCTTTCTGTGGATTAATTCAGCTAGAATGGTTTTTAAATAGATTTTGGAAGAGACAGATCTTTTTTCTCTTTAATTAATGCACATTTACATGGCCATTCTTGCAGCGCATTTCATCTTCTTTTTATTTTTTCTGAAACCTCCTGCAAGCGTTGTTCCACAGCTGCACCGCACCAGGGAAACTTTGGTCAATCTAGCCATAGTACTTTACTAAATGATAGTTTTCCCCCAGTTTTGGGCTCTCATAGCTACACGCCATACTAGAATCACTCAGTCAATATTGTGATGAACTCCCTAACTCTTGTATTCCCCTAAGCCAGGTTTCTCTTGTTTTGATCAGCGCAAAGCTTCTCTTTCTCTTGCCTCATGACTCTCCATAGCAGACCCAGTTGAGCACAAGCTTGTCCTGCCAAATGTTCTCACTTACCAGGCTTTCTCAAAGTCCATTGTAGTTTGTCATTCTTCCTCCTGTGACATCAGGAATAGAAACGCCATCAAGTAAACTTAATTGTAGCTAAAATGAAAACTGATTATTATTATTATTATCATTATTATTATTGCTTTTCTTTCTCCTAAGCGTCACTTTTATAGAGCAAAGGAAGATCAAAGTTGAGCTTGAAAATTCAATAATTTTTACAGAAGGAAAAGATGCAAAACTCCAATCAGAAGTCCTGGGAGAACATCACAAATGGTGGTAATTTCACCAAATGTCGTTCCCCAAGGGCATCAAATGCTCACACAAGGAGCTCCTGGTAAGCCATGCGAACCAGACCAAACACCAGATGCAAGTCCCTACTGAAGGGTACTTGAAAATGCTGCATCAGCATATGCTTTATAAAAATATCCGCCATTCACTCCCATCCTCCCCTGTTAATCATGGGGTTAGAGTAAACTTCAGGGTTGAGCACATGGAGATCTTGTTGGCGGTCACAGAAAAATAAAAAATTTATTTTAGAAACGCTGTTTTTATTAAGCAAAAATTCTGTTGAGGATTTGTAGGTATTGGTTTTGCCACGGCGGAGCAGGCGGATGCTGCAGTAAAGGTCATCATTGAGGTAACCGTCAAAGGCATGCCCCACCATGACAAGGTACACCATACCCACTGGAATAAGGAGAATGACCTTTTCATCTCCTTCGAAGATCTCCCAACTGATCTCCCCTGTGACTTCATCAAAGCGGAGCTAATCAAAGGCCTTGAGGAGTATGGAAGAGCGAAGCAGTTTGAGCTGCAGTGCTTCCACCTCATACTGGAACTCTGCAGCAGAAAGGCGATCACGGTTATTGACCCCAATCCAGAAGTAGAAGCTGATCCCAACCTGGTCCCAAGTGTTACACAGATCATCTTAATGGAGGGAAAAGCATCTGACCCCTTTAAAGTTACCCCAAAGAAGGCTCCTCCCATCTGCCAGCACTGCCAGGTGTTTGGGCATTAAGCCAATGCATGCCCTGCTGTAGGCAAGCAGCAGGAGGAGGGGGATCCTAAGGAAATGGACGAAAATAACAAAAAGTTTAGTAAACTTCAGGTGGCAACAACCCCATTCAATTGGGGGGAATATGGCGAGTATCAGATCATCAAACCAGTCACCGCTAAACAACGCAAAGCAGAGGAGAAAGCGAAGCGATGAGCAGAGGTCAGAGCGAGGGCTGAAGAAGCTAAAAAAGTGAATCAGATCCAGGAAACCAATAATGTTGGAAATGCAAACTGATTCGAGATCCTGAGAGAGACCTCCAAAGAGCTGATGGAGGGGACAGCAAACCAGCATATTCAGGTGGCAACACAGGGACAGACGCAGCCCATGGGAGTGGGAAATGAACTGGCGCTGGTTTAGGCCGGAGTTCACAACTCCAGTCAACTACCTGTGGTCTCAACAAAAAACTCTCAGAACAAGGGTTACAAAAATTTTCAAGATGGCCCAGCTACTGATAGAGCGAGCGCTGCCTCAGCTCAGCTCAGCTAAGTGGCGCAGAGCTCCCAAATGGGTACTCAAAGCTCGAATTGCTTGGTTTGTGATAGAACTGGGTCAAATGGCCCATAACTATCTGATTAAGGCAGATTGGGAAGATTGGGCAATCCGATCACAATAGGGATGTTTAATATTGCAGGGCTGAAGGCCACCACATTTCAGGCCAAAGAAATCCAGCACTTGTGAAACCCTCCATCTGACATCCTGGCGATCCAGGAGAGTCACTGCTCAAGGGGGGAGGAGCCTGAGTGTACCCAGATGCTCCTCTCAAACTTCTCAACTTGGTCCACCCTCTGCAGGTTCATGATCAAACCAGGAAGGGGCATCACCATCACATCATAAACTGATCATCTAGGAGGGAAGAGTCCTGGCCATCACAATCACCTGGCAGGGAATCAGTGCACCCTAGTCAATACTTATGCCCCCAACATCCCCAGCAACCGCGCCAACTTCTTCAAAGAGGTGGCTAATTTACCACTATCAGAAAACAGCTTCCTTCTAGGGGACATGAACTGTTGGCTCACAAGAGCCACAGACAGATGGCCCCCGGACATTGATCATCCCTGCGGGCACCAGGAACTCACGTTGCTCATGGCTGCATTAGGGGTCATTGATGCACACCCAAAGGATGCACAAACCCTTGAGTACATGACAGGGCCACATGTCAGAGAGGGCGAGCTACACTCAATGACACGTATCGACCTAATCTGCATCCCAGCGACCCTCAAGAGTATGGTAGAAAACTTCAAGACAGAAAGTTTCACCCACTCAGACCATCAGTTGGTAAGGATTACCCTGAGGTCAGAGCTGCAGGCACAGCCACGCCCAAAATGGGAGAAGATCCTCCACAAACTGTAGCTAACGCCGACTTTGCCCACTGGTTAGCAGTACAAACCCTGGCTAGGGATGTGAGGGACCCCCTCAGTGAAGACCCAATCCACACCTGGAGACGCCTGAAGGCTGCTTGGTTGCTGCCGCAAAATGTACATTCTCCAGGAGGCACATGGCTGAGGCATCAGCGCTCCAAAGGGCAATCAACCAATGTGCCATCTCAAGAGGAATGCCCCCAAGCGGGCCACAGCACCAATTAGATGAGGGAATGGGTTTAGGCTAACCCTCAAGATCCAAGGTTTCAGCAAGCAAGCACAGGAATGGCTCATGTTACAGGCAGGAGCGAAAGTGGTGGCTGAGGGTGAAAAATCATCTAGATTTTTCATGCATCAGTTCACCGCCCAGAATCTTGAACCCAATGTGGTGCTCTGGCCGTGCAAGATGGTTCCATAGCACGCTCCCCAGAGGCACTAGTAGACATAGCCCATGAATACTACACAAAGTTATACTTGAACAAGGGAGCCTTACCTCAGGACATCAAGTCCTTCCTTGCGAGGGCAGAGCCACCCCCAACCCTGAACACATTGGCCCTCACAGCGCCAATAACAAAGGAGGAGCTCAATGAGGCAATCAAGTGCCTTACCCAGCGGAAGAGTCTAGGACACGATGGGATTACATACAAACTGATCTCGACATTCCCAGACCTCCTCAGACACATCCTCCTTGCCATGCTCAACAGATGCTTGGATGAGACCAAGCTCAAGCCTGGAGGGGATGAAGCCCTGCTTGTTCTCCTTCACAAGAAGGGTGACACACATTCACTCAATAACTGGCGACCAATCTCACTGATTAATTCTGACACCAAATTGCTTTTGAAAATCCTGGCACATCATCTGGGTTCCATCAGGAAGAATGTGATTTTAATGAACCAACACAGTTTTGTCCCTGGAAGGAGCATCTGGGACAACATCCACACGGTCACCAACGTCACCCAGTCAAACTCTAGTGGAGCATTAGTATTCCTAGACCAACAGAAAGCTTATGATAGAGTGGACTGGTCATATCTACACCGTTACATGGAGAGAGCACACCTGCTGCAAAAATTCATTGACTGTGCAATAAAGCAAACAACTATGACAAGCATGTCAGTCCTAGGCCCCAGATTCCAATCAGCCAAAATCTTACCTCAATGTGGGGTGAGGCAAGGGGACCCGTTGAGCCGCCTGCTGTATAACCTGGCTTTTGACCCAGTGTTGCGGGCTGTGGAGGCATAGCTGGAAGGCATCAGTGTATGCGGGCAGCCACCGCTGAAAGCTCTGGCATAAGCCAATGACGCAGTCATAGGGATTGCAAGCTTAGAAGATTCATAGAAACTCGAGTCAATCATCAAACAGTACAATTCTGCTAGTAATGCAAGGATTAAAAAATCAAAAATGGAGATATTACCTGTCATTGGTGCAAAGTCACTCAACCAACCTGGGGCAGCAAAACAGGAACCAGGGTTCGCCAACTGGCCCCAGCTAGTGCCACCCTGCCTCCTGTCACCCCCACTCAGCTGGAAATGGTATCTGGGGTGGGTGACAGCCAGGCCTTATATACCCAGCGCCATGGCCATCCAATTAAGGCTGACATCATGGTCAATAAGAAAAAGCATAACAAGATAGATTACAAGTGCCAAAAATGCATTCAAGAAAGTTTGGAAGTTGGATGCATCTTAAAAGCAACAAATCAGGAGCCAGCCACTGATAGTGGCAATGACATCATTAAAGTATCAGCTGATCTAAATTTTAATTCAAAAACCAGTTTTGATTAGCAGATAAGTACTACAATTAACTGCAGGTTTCAGATTATACCCAGAAATAATGGAATTGGCAACAAATCAACTCGGGCCAAACTGACATAACCAATTTAATAATTCAATGCATAATTCCAAAGTCCTGGAACTCAATACAATCAACTTAAAACAATTTTTTTACACCAATCAATGATTATAACCTTGAGTAAAGGTCTCAGATCTTTGCCAAGAATGACAAAATTGGTGCCAAATCAGATAAATGCTCTGACAAACCTAATATAGATAATTTAATGCACAATTACAAAGTCTCAGAATCCAATATATTTAATTTAAATAAATTCGCTACAACAATCAATGACTGAGACCTTAATTGCAGGTCTCAGCACACCATTGTAGATGATGTAATTGGTGCCAAATTAGTCAGCCGCTCTGATGAAGTTAATTCAGATAAGTCTATGCACAATTACGATGCCTCAAACAAGAATTTAAGTAAATTAAACAATTTAATTCCACCAATCAACAGTTGAGACCTTAATTGCAGGTCTCAGACCATGGCCAAGTATGACATAATTGGTGACAAATCAAGTGGATGAGCTGCCAAAACCAATTCACATTATTCCATACGAAGTTATGAAGCCTCAGAGACCAGTCAAAATAAGTCAAATAAAGCAATTAAACCAATAAAAGGTTGAGACCTTAACCACAGGCCTCTGCACATGGCCAGGGATGAAGAAACCAGTGGCGAATCATTTCCCCAGACAAATCCACGTAATTTGCACTAACGCGGAAATCAAGAAGAATTGAGGCAAACTGAAGCAAAAACTCAAAAATCAATACAAAATCAAATTAAAATTAAATTTATTCAGCGAAATGCACACAATTTGCCAGCACTCAATGACCACCCCCATCACCCCCTAATATCAAAAAAAAAAACAAAAAAACTGGGAAGAATCCAGGCCCCATTTGGGGCAGCGCCTTCAGGTGTTCTAGTGCAACACCTTGGCATCACCCTGAGCTCAAAAGGGCTGGACCTACCCAGGATTGAGGATGGGCTCATCTGGAAGCTCGCATCCTGCATTGCTTCCCTCAGGGGAAAGGAAACGGGACTCATAGGGCAAGTCACAGTCACAAATTCCCTCCTGCTTCCAATCCTCTGGTTCCCAGCAGCAATTGTCCCCTTTTCATCAGATTTCCATGACCACATCAGGGCATTATTGCAGTTGTGGTTGTGAGAAGGCAGAAGAGCCCCAATAAGAATAGGCCTGCTCCACAGACCATAAACAGAAGGAGGCCTAGGCCTCACTGACCACATCACTCGATTGGATAAAATATCTGGTAAGTGGTTAGTTAGAGTGACAAGCCCAACCCCTGAACCAAACCACTGGTCACATTCCACATGATTCAACCTGGCCAGGGACCTCAGACTAGCCAATCCCACAGCGCAAAACACCCTCCTATACTACCTGGTGGCCAATCCAAATGCCCATGGCCCACACCAGGCCTCAAGCTTCTCCTGCGCAGTACTGAAGACCATCCATCAAGATGTGTGGCTGTTCCCTCTCAGCATCATAATGGGGCAACTTAGCTCAGGATTCACAAACCATACCTACACTCAGGAATTCAGGGGTGCACGAGTCTCAGTGGTGGAATACCCCCCACCAAGAGTGCAAATCCTAGACTGTATCGACCTCCTGGACCATAACGATCAGCCATATGATGAAAAAACTCAAAAAAATTTTTGGAAATTTGTGACACACAATTTACTTCACCCAAAAATTAGGGCGCATGTTTGGTGATGCCTGCACAGGGCCTAATGAACAGCCAAGTGGTCTAATTCAATCCATGAGCAATGTAGAGGTATGCGGCGCAAAAGACACCCTGCTGCATAGGTTGAAAGAGTGCCAAACAGCCTGTCTTGTATGGAAACTAGCATGGCCACTGATGGCATCCAACTGTGTACCCACCAAACTCTGTCCAATTTCAAATTTTATGGCACTTAATATTGACTCACCAATCCCAGAATTGCTCTGAGCAGTTATTTTTTCATTATCCCTTTGGACAATTCACACAATTTATCTCGAGGCAATTCAAAATTAGGCCCCAAATCCCATTTATATTTGCAACCAAATTAACAAAAACATCATTAAATCAGTCAATATTTGGCTGTTTGGTGTGGCTCCCCGCCAACTTCAGAGGATGGTGCAGAGCTGGCTTCCACTACCCTTCCTAACTGTCGACCCAGAAATGCAAACCTGCCTCAACAGCATAAATTTACTGAGCAGCTCAAGTGAACCCCCTCCCACACTGCCAGGTCCCATGGAAACACTAGCCACGACGTTCTCCCCCAGTACTTGGGTTTAGGTTGCAGCCCCTTCATTTCATTTTCTCCCCCCTCTCTCTTTGGTGTGGCATATTTGTCCCAAGGCTGGCCCACCTCAAATAAAAATATTATTATTATTATTAATATTATTATAAAATTTTAGTTTTTTATAATTTTTCAAGGATGATCTAATAAATGTTTCTTTTAATATATTTTTATCACTTAAGTTTTTTCTTTGTATTTTTATATTATAGATTATTTTTATATTTTTTCTCTTAGATCTGATACTTTAATTATCTTCTATGGACCCAATTTACTATATAACCATTGGCAAAGTTTTTTCAGTGTATAAGCATCTGTTACCAACTTGGTTATAATATAAAATGGACCTGCTATATAGCGTCTAACTTTTATCTCTTATAATCCGTGGGTATCACAATAGCTACCCTATCTCCCTCATGGAATTCCTTAAGCGTCGGTTGAATTTGATCATCCTTTTTCTTCACTCTAAAACTTCTTTCAATTTCATATTAATACCTGTGATTGCAATTTGATCATGATGTTCACCAGTCAGGTTAAATATATGCTCTGAACTCATCCTCAAAGATGACTCTACTTTTGAATAAAAATTGGTGGTAGTAAAGCTCTTTACCCATATGAGTTTTAACGTAGAAAACCCTGTTGTCATATGATGACTGATATTGTATGAAAGTGGAACTGAACTCAGATAAGATCCTCAAGATGAGGTTTACCCCACTTTGAAATTTTTTAGCATCGCAGCTAAAATTCCATTAAATCTTTCTACCATTCCCTTTGTTTATGGATGGATTGGAATAGACATTACTCCTTGGTATCCCATTAATTTGTTCATCTTGAAAATCATGTAGGGATTAAAGTTTGTTCCATTGTCACTGAGTAATACTTGCAGGCATCCATGCGAGTACACTATTTGGTCCAGTATGAATCTCATGGTGCTCGTTGCATCTACCCTGCTCAAGTCCTTGGACTCAACTCATCTGGTCAAATGCTCTATTTCAACTATAATGTACTTTACCCCAGTATTAACACTCAAAGCCCCATCACATCTATTGACACTGTGTGCTAAGCAAAACTCAGGGTGCACTAGCCTTTATCTCATTATGTTCTTGTATGGCTTTTGGAGTTTATATTTCACGCAACAGGCTAGGTTATCTGTTACATTGTAATTTCCTAATCCCTAGTAATAATATTGGCATAGATGATCCATCATTTTTTATTAGGCCACCATGCCCTAAAACTTTGTGCATGTCTTGTATACTTGCTGAGCATTCCAATGGTTTAGAAATAAATATTTCTTTCTGTCAAGTAATTCATAAAGCTGTATGTTTTTCATTCTAATATTTCCCATCACTTTCTTCAACACACATTGAATTCCTTTGGTTCAACCTCATTATTTTCTTTAATTACTGTTCTAATAGTTCATCCGCTTGCTAGTACACAACTTGAATAAAAGGCAATCTTGATAAATCATCGGCATTCTGATAGGCTTCTCCCACTATGTGCATAATTAAAATCTGTAGGCTTGTAGATTCAGAGTCTACTGAGCCAGTTGACTCTCTGGTTCTTATAGGATTATGCAACCAGCGTAGAAACAATTGGTTGGTCATGAACTTAAAGTGCATCCTGTGAATACACTAATAATTGTTTGAAGGCATATATAGCTGTGAGCCATTCACTCTCTGTCACAATATAGTTCCTTTCTGCTGGCGTAAATGTTCTACTCACATATGCCACTGGATGCTCTTCCCCAACATAGTCTACTTGACTTATTATGCTCAGATTGCCATTAATGAGGCATCCATCTGAATAATAAATGTCAATCAAATTCTGAGTACTTTAGAACAAGACTAGTCATCAGATATTTTTGAACTCATTGAACAATTCTTAAGCCTTCTCATCACATACAAGTACTTGTTTGGATCCTTAGATAGATTTAATAATGGTTCAGCATTTTTGGTTTAATCTTTGATTAATTGAAATGGTAGCTGACCATCCCAAGAAAGACTTGTTTATCCCAAAAACTCTTTGCGGTCAACGTCTTATTTAATAACCAATATTTTCTGCAGTTGAGATTATATTCCCTATAGTTTATCACTAACCCCAAATATTCAATCTCTTTTTTTGAAGAAATGCATTTTATCAGATTGGTCTTCAAATTCGCTACTGCTAGGTGTTTAGAACCTCCTCCAAGTGTTCCAGGTGATTATTGAATGTCTGACTAAAAATGAGATGTCAAAGTATACCAAAACACAGGATAACTTCAAATCCTTTAAAAAAGAACTCTTTGCTCGTTGGAAGGTAGTTGGAGCATTATATAATCCTGGAACATTCACAGGCTGATATAACCCTTTTGTAGTGATTATCACATACTTCTCCTGGCCTTCTTTTAGAGAGTTTATCTGCCAATACCCTTAGATCAAATCCCTGGCCAAAAAGAACTTTGCTTCCCCTAGATAATCAAGCATGTTATCTATCCTCATCAGCGGATACAAATACTTTTTAGTAACTAATGTAATTGGTGTTGCTCAATTACCATATAATTTGATCTTTCTTTTTTATTAACTATAAAGATTGGACTCACCACTAAATCGAAGAAGGTACAAGGAGCCTAGCTCAATCAGTTTACTGATTTCTTTGCTGACTACTGCTACAGTGGCCTTGGATCTTCAGATGGGTTGCATTAGTATTTGCAGGTATTCCCCAGTATCACCTTATGGATCACTTTTTAGCGCACCAAAGGTCATGATCATCTGGGGCAAATATCACCCATTTTTTATAATTGTAGCAATTCCCCTTATAATGTTCTGATAATTAAAGAGTTACTCTTAATCGAACAGCACATTAATGTTTTAGCAACATCCACCAATAATCCCATTTCTGATAGCATCTTAAATTCTCGGAATTATCTGATTTCAGAAGTTAGAATTATATGAGAAAACGTGATAACTTGGTTTTTTTCCACCTTCTCCAGTTTTACACTCAGATTCGCCAGTAGAACATAAATTCACCATGGAATGTCATTATAGTCCCTGGAGCACCCAATGCTTAATCTTAATTTTCCCATGGGGCGACGACCTCTACATATAATTGTTCTGGGACTATTAGAGTTAGCCATGTGTTTACTATTATTTATGTTCCTGGCAGTATGGTATTGTTGCTTTTGTTCTCAATGGTATACCACAATCCTCAAGGATCTGCGTGAATTTTCCCTAACTTTTCTTCCAACTAAGTAGAATGATAAAATTATGCCATCATTGTAAATTATATTTACTTAATCATTCACCATTGTCAGCGGATTTTCTCCTTTCTTCTGTTATACCAAGGGAAACGGTTGCCCCAAAATTGTTAAAGTATTTAATCAAAATTGCATTTAGACACATATGTTCTCAGGTAATTAGTTATAATGAGGGTGTCATGATATTGTATTGTCAATACTATAGTGGGAGCTGATACCACCAGCAAACTGAACCAAAGAGGCAGTGCTTGTATGCCCCACAGAATGTTGTATTATAAATTCTGATAGTTTCATATTCCTTCCAGCGTTCCAAATCTGAAGAGATTTTCCTTCACTTCATCAACTTGGTTGAAATAACAATTATGGGCGCTCCACTGTCAATTATTGTCCAAACTTTTTCTCGATTGGCTATAATATCCACATATGCACACTCAGAGTTTAATAAGATTTTTACTGAGGGATTCATGGCATCATTTGCTGAATCTAGAATATGATATAAGTTGTGAAGATTAATCAGTAAAGAATCCTTGATCACACTAATAGGGAGAAAAATGTTCATAATTATAGTTTTGCCTTTGTAAATATTTAACATTTTCAGCAGTGCTTATATTTCCGCTAGCTGAAGGGCATAAGGCGGAGCGACCTCTTTTACAGTTTCTCGGTTGATGCTCTTTGACTTTTCTTTTGTGATTTAATTTAGGTCCAAGTAAACAGTCTGATAGAGCGGATCAGATGTATCATCATCTACAAATAGATTGAAAATATCCAATTCATCTTTAATATGTCAGGGGGTTCAGGATTGATTGCAGTGCTAGATTATTCCATATTTCAACTAGTAAGTAGTTTCCCAAATCTTTCGCAGCTTCATTCTCTTTAGCCTTAACCAGACTACTTATTCCATAGGCTACTTGCTCTAAGTTTTTGCGGCAAAATGGTTAGGGTTTCCACATTTGTGGCAGCAGTTTTGAGATTTATCTGCCCAGTTTGGTCCTTTATGATTGTCTCCTGTTATAGCTCATTTTATAATTCCTTTATTAGGCTCAGAGAACTTCACTGTGTTCTGATTATCTTTAGTGGGAACGGATTTGTATGTTCAGTAAGGTGCTTCAAATGTTGATCCTAACATCTTGAGGTACTTCACCATCTGTGATGTGGAAGTTTGGCTTGCAAGCGCCAAAACCATACCATGGTGAAAATCTCTGTAGGGTCAAATCACCACCTGCATTATAATATGTGAATTGAAATCTAACATAATTTTTGTGACCACTATGACTGTGCTTTCTGATAAAATTGTTGGCAAAAGTGGCTAAGGGTTCACACTTCTTGAACTGGATCCCATTAACTCTTGTTTGTATATATCCATCCACTCAGAGATGCAAACTCGTTCATAATTACTTCTTTTGAGTCACTGTACGTCCAATGATCCCCATTCAAGTGGGGCAACACCAGATTCTGGAAATTTGTGTCTAAGCAGTGCATAACTGTTACTGCTTTCTGGCAGTCACCATATCTGAACATCTTTAAATCAAATAAGTTGAAAAACGCTGTAGAGTTATCCCAGTGAAAAATAGGTAACTTTGGCTTATTCCAAATTTCTTCTGTTACTACCTTGTTAGAAGGTACATGCCTGGTAACCCTACCAATGATAGGAATATTTTGGGGGTCATCTCCAAAATTTCAGCAATATCTCCAGGAATATTTTTCTGGGGCTGTACTTTCCCAACGGAACTTTCTTCATTTATTTTGTTGCCATTACCATCCACCTCCATCTGAGCTTAATTGCGCTTATGAATCTGATTTTTGTAAATGCTTTAGTATTTTCACTGCATCATCTTAAATCTGTCAGAATCGTTCTATATCTGCTTTTCAATCACTCTTCTTGAACAGTATCTTTTTAATTACTTCAGTTTCCTTCCGCTTCAAGGATGTGCCTTTCCCATAAAGATTAAGTTGACCTTTGCAGCTTGTTTTATACCTTCCTTGGATTTAGTCACTATTTCATCCAATGTAGTTAGGTTGGATTGTGACGCCAAATTAAGCGTATTCTTGCTCGCCATTTCTAATTCTGTCCACAACATTTGAAATTCAATCTTGTAAAGACATTCAGCTATCAAGTTCTTATGTCATATTTCGCCTCTAAACTCAACTACCCCTGTAGTGAGCAAAAAAAGAAAACTTTTAGGTTTAGTTGACATGTCAAGGTGAGCATTGAATATATTGTTAATATATTTTTAATGAGTTGTTTTGATATTTATATATAGGCATTTATCCTATTTGAGTTCTTCACAACCAATATGATTAAGTCTTTACTGATAGACAGTTGTTAACACTCTTTCTTATGATAATTTGAAATCATTTATGGATAACAAAGGAACTTTTTCCTTCCACTCTTCCACTGAAATATTTGAGAACAGCTTGTACATGAGAAAATATCGCTTCAACTTTAATCACATGAGATGACACAATACAAATAGATACAAGACAAACCTATCTTTTACTTTCATCATAAAAGCATAATAAAAATTATAAATCTATCTAATTTTTTTCCAAATTAACTGTATAATCTGCTTTATTAGAAAATTCATGTGATTATATGGTAAATTAAGCACCCAACTCTTCTGTTGGCACGCCAATAGGAATGTCATTCAACCCCAATGTTTTTAGCCCTTAGAAGCCACCTGAAATAATTATTACTCCATGTGACTAGTCATATTGCGCTGCTGGATAGGTCATAACCCCTCTTGGGTCGGATAGCTAAAGAACGTGTCCTAACGCCTTTACAACTAAGCGGATTATCCTTATTTAGCTAGCGACCTGCTTAGGTGATGAGATCATTCACCTATTATTAGCAGGTCACTCGCCCCTTAGGCTAACTCAAAAGTTGCTGCCAATAGAATCATTTTTAATTCTTCAGCAACTTCCAATAAACCCTTATTTACTGGTAACAAACCCCAATCAATCTGCGCAAGATAAATTAATTATGTTTAGCTAAACCAATAAAATGAAACACTTGCATACATTGTCAGGGATCATTCCCAATAGAACATTATTAATCCAACAGAATCAAATCTGGCAATCTAACTAATATCCTAATGGAAAGTTGAACTTAACAATAGTTACCAAAATATTGATATCTCCTACATCCGCTTTGTACTTTTATAATAAATTATTCACCAGCAGATAAAACAGGTTATACAATATAACTATAAAGATGGATGATGTGGGAATTTCAAACCCCCAACATTCTCTGTACCTCAGCTCTAATTAATCTTTAATCTGCATTTAGTTTATATAATGAATTTATAAAAGAATTAAAAATACATTACTTTAATAAAGAAGCCTTAACCACAAAACCTTAAATTATCTTTTGTTTCACGCTTATACTGGGCTTAAGTGTAGAGATCTCTAGTAACCAGTTTAGGATCTAAAGAAGAAGACACTTGTGAGAAGGATACCTTGATTTCTGATAATGTTAAGGGAGAGAATGGTCAAGGTTTCCGTTGATTCTTGTACTAGATGCGAATGTATTGAAAAAAAATTTAATATTATCAGTATAATACTGCCAGAAGGGCAATAAAAAGTCTCAATCAGCATGTGATGCTACTTTGGGTAGTATCAGAATAAGGTCTACTTAGTGAAGATTATAGTTCACCCTCAGAAGGTCGTCTTGTGTCTAATTTGTGTTTGACAGAACCTCCCATTAACAAGTCAGCCACCCAAGTAAGTGAGCAATGGATGACGAGCTGACTCCCTTTTTAATAAAATTTACTCAGTGCAAAAGGAGTTCTGGCATTCCATTCCTTTTCGCTAGGTCGGACATAAAGGAAATAGTAATGTAAGTCTTTTCATGGCTTTTTGCTCTCTTTCTTATGATAGTACCTTAATCCCTTTATTCCTAGAATTTATATGTTGAGAGGATTAGGCTCTTATGCAGAGAATTTCTCCAACTACACTGCGAAAATGGGACATTATACACCAGGTAAGGTCTCTCTCACCTAGCCATTTTACCAATTTACCAATATTCTGAAATTTCATATCCCGTTTGGTTTTTAATTTTAAGGTAAGATATTTTTATTTTGTTTTAGGCCTAATCTCCAGCCTGCCAATATTCTCTCATTTTACGAATTTTTCCAATATCTCTTTTCTTACTATACCAATCAAATTTTCAGACTGCCACAGGTGGAGCGCATCTCAATTTGGAATTTCTTAAAAAATTATCAATTAATTAGGGATCAGCCAATTGTTGCGTGCCTTATCACCTCTCCCACCTCAATCCTTGCAACAATTTTGCAACGATTACCCTTTCCTATGCATAATCTCCTGAATACTACAACCAAAGAAGAGTCCAACAGGTTAGGTATTCAAAGAACAATGAAGATATCGCCAGAGCCATTCCCTTTTGATAGGCCAGTACCCCCACTTGCGAGGACAATAGCCTATTTTGCATTTTCCATTATCTTTATTTATAAGTTTAGCCATTCTAAAGTTATCTGATTTTTGTTTTGTTTCAGTATTTTAAAAATCTTAACGCACATTTTGACCAACATGCTCCAGTTAAATTCATAACTCCTCATCAGATATAAGGCTGTGGAGCCAATGTTTTCTTGTTGCTTGGTGCCTCAGGTGGTTCCATGGGAACTGCAATGACTTTTCTAAGGTGAACTTGGGCTTCTTTAATCCTAACAAGCTTAGTCATATTGAACATGCAAGTTAACCGAGATGCAGAGATCTTAGCAGCTCAGAAAAGTTGCCAACACAATTTGACAACTAAAACATGTTTCCCTTTCCCTGTGATGCCATCTGTCACGATTCCAATATGACTGGATGATAAGCTCTAAGTCAATATGGCAGAATGGATGGAATCCGCTGGAATCAAACTGATACTGGGAATTTTTTCGCTTCAAAAAGAGGCATTCAGCAAATCAAGAGGATTTATTCTGATATTCAATACAAATGGGAGTAAGGCAAAAAGGGAAGCAAAATAGAAGAGTACCAAGCTGAGGACACATCTGGCTGGGGAACCTAGATATAAAGAGTCTTATGGAAGTTAAAGGTAGGGAGGTTTTTACAAGAAAAGGAGCGCGCAGATAAGTCTGTAATAAATATTAAAATAAAGGTTAAAAATAAGGGGCGATAGCTCCATACATATTTTATTAAGTATTGATATAAATCAGCAATCCTCATATTGTACAATTTGGTTGCTCAGTGGCTCATACCCTGTGCAAAACCAACTCAGCAGAATCAAGCCCAAACGCCAAGAATTAACAGTGTTGCTCACTACAGGGGGCCCACTTAGAAACTACAGTTGAAAATAACTGGGAAGCCTATTACTCTACAATGAGGAGTCCTCCTCTGTTCTGACAGCAACCCTGCTTACAGTATATGATAGAAGAAGTTCTTTTATGAATACAAGCTGTGGAACAGCAATTGAACAAAGAAAGGGAGTCCGCCAGAAATTGCAACAACAATATGAAATGCTGCAACAGTTGATTAACGAACAGTTTGCAGAGCAAAGCGAATTTGTTCATATTGAGAAATTACCTCCTTTCAGTCATGATGGGAACCTACACAGTTACTTTAAGCAGTTTGAATTTGCTGTGGAAGGAGCTACAGATTGACAAAAAGCGAAATTGCTGCTGTCCGCTTTGGATGTGATAAGTGCTGATCAGGTGACCTGCTATCTTCCCAACAGCTCGGTATCTTATGCACAAGTAAAAGCAATTATCATCCAGCTCTTTGGGGTCGCTACCAAGATGTGTCAACAAAAAGCCGACTTTATGACTATACAGTTTGACCAAAACAAAACTCTGTCAGAATTTGCTGAGCGGTTTTCAGTGGAAGCACACGTTCTGCTTGGGGCCAATATCTTAGCCACTGAAGATGTAAGTATAGCAATGACGGCGGCTGTCAAACCATATCAGGAACTATATTTTGCTATGTCCCATGTGTTGGATGGGGATACCGGACTTATTTGGATCATTAATGCCTTATGGCGGCTCTCTGCCACAAACAGTGCCCCAATGTAACCTGAAAAATTGCTGTTGCCCCCGCTCCAACCCTTGCAGAGTATAGGCCACAGCGATTGGGTTATCAGCCACTGGAACATAAATGTTCCTCATATGAGTCAATATATCATTCCGGCCCAGGTATGCTTCCCCAGTTTGTCCACAACCTTGGAACCTTACCAGCAATTATTGGCCTGGGTATTCTGCCCCAAACTATAGATGCGCACCTTTCATGAGCACCTGCTTCCAGTTTGAACAAAGGGGGCATTATGCAGCCAATTGCCCTAGTCAACCACATGTGTATGCAATGCCAACTAGGATAATTGAGCAGGGAAAAGCTCAAGCGGAGTAGAGATGGGACGCTCTAGCTCCACTAAGTCCATATCACTTGTCCCAACAATCCCCAAACATCTTTTCGGGCAGAAACTAACCCTCAATTGGATGATGTGTTATACCAGCAGCTTTCATTGGATACCCCTGCTTCCGCTTCCATGAGTAAAGGCTCATCCCATAAGGCCGAGCTTTGCCAGGACATGCAGAAGCCATATGCATGGCAGATCTTGGAACAGACTGGCATTAGCAAACCGGATCCTTCACTGAACATCACTCCTTTAGTAGGGGTTACCATAGCCATTCTGGTGAAGAAAATTGCTAGGGAGTATCCTCAAGTCGGCAAGGGTATTTCTTCTTTTTTGAGTAGCACAAAGCCCTTGAATGTACAAGCAATACACACCAATGATTCTTCTTACTCAGAATGTACTTATTGCGATATATTCGTTCAAAACACAAAAATCCGCGCAATCATAGACATGGGAGCACCTGTGAACATATTCTCCACTCGGTTGGTGGCTAATCTTATGTTGAAACCAGATGCAGACCATTGCATAGTATATGGGACAACGGGAACGCACAGCACTGTGTCAGAAGGAGCATATAGCGCGTTGCCTCTACGATTTGGGTCAGTTCAGGTGTCTGCTCAGCGGTGTTATTGCTAAATAACCACTATGATATGTTAGTTGGCGCGGCTTTCATGAGGAAATTTGGCGTTTTGATAGATATGGCAGAAGAAACCCTTACCATATTTGGTCAACAAATTCCAATATTTTTCCTCTGGTGGAATACCAACGGATCCAGTCCACTCCAGTCAGATCAATCTAGCATACAGTGATGGAGTAATCCCTGTTCACTAACAGTGACTGAGTCAGCGGACCAAGATCCTCCTCAACCAGGTATATGAGTATAAGGGAATCCTGCTTTGAGCAACGCGCCCTTTAAGCTTACCATCTGGACACCAGGGTATAACAGGGACTGGGCTCAAAATCAAAGTCCCTAAGGGGCTTTATGGAGAAATCCTGGCGCCTCATTGGCACTCGCAGCTCAAACCACACGTGGCTCCAGGGTTATTGTTTCCTGGAAATGGAGAGGTGAAGGTGCTGCTCGCGAACCTACAGAAGGAAACAATAACAATCAGGCGGCACCAAGTGGTGGCTTACCTACACTTCGTCCCTATTAGGGAAGTTTGTCATATTCAAAACTTTGGCTCATGGGAAGATCTCGGACTACCAGCTCACTCCTCATTCAGCATACTGACCATGGTTCCACGGGAAGCGCTCATGGGATTATCTGCGGAATAACAAGATAAGGCTATGGCCTTATTTAAAAAGTATTGGGATATTTTTGCTAATGATGATCATGACCTGGGGTGCGCTCAAGGGGTGGTACATTGGATAGACACGGAGGATCACCCTCCCATTTGTTCATGACCTATTAGACATTCAAAGGCAGCGGAAGAGGTTGTCTGCAATGAACTAGATGAACTTATTGAGCAAGGTATGCTAGAGCCGTTGAACAGTCCATGGGCGTCACCCGTACTCATTGTTAAACAGAAGGATGGCATGAACTGAGTGGTTGTTGACTATTGTAAACTCAATAATGTAACAAAGAAAAATTCTTACCCTCTTCCACAGATTGATGATGCGTTAGACTGATTGGGTGGGGCGAACTATTTTTCCGCCATGGATCTGATCTTGAGGTATTAGCAGATCGAATTGCCATTAACAGAATGGGATAAATGTGCGATCATCACCTCAATAGATTGTTCCAGCTGATGCGCATGCTGCAAGGGTTGTGTAATGCTCCAGCTTTGTTCTAGAATGCCATGGATATGATTTTAGGCGACTTTAAGCTGTCCTGCGTCTTAATTTATCTTGATGACATCAATGTTTTTTCGCGGACATTTACAGAGCACCTAGACCACTTGGAGCAAGTCTTTCAGCACCTTGCCACTTCTAATATCAAAATTAAGCCTCAAAAGTGCCATTTCTTTAAGGAGCAATTGTAATACCTCAGGTTTATCATGGATTCATATGGGCTTAAACTGCAGCCAGCTAAAGTGGAAGTGATAAGCAAGATGACTCACACAGTGAATAAGCGGGACATTCAAGTGTTTCTAGGAATGGTTGGGTATTACTGACAGTCCATTCCCAATTTCAGCTGCATCAGGGCCCCGCTTTTAAAGTTATTAAAGAAAAATGCTTCTTTCAATTGGACAGAACGATACCAGAATGCTTTCGATGTATTGCATACTGAATTAGCAAGTGCACCCATTTTGCAATACCCCAACTTCAATAAGCCATTTATAGTGCAAATGGATGCCTTGCTCTCCGCTATAGGGTCAATATTATCTCAGAAGGACGATGATGGCTTGGAGCATCCTGTTGCCTTCCGTAGTCAAAGTTTGAACTGTCATGAATGGAACTACACTGTTACTGAGCAAGATTGTTTAGCAGTAATTTATGTATATAAACAGTTTCTAGTATATCTTCATGGTGTGAGATTTCAAGTAGTGATGGATCACACTTCCTTGCGCTGGTTACAGAATCTTTGTGAACCTGAGGGATGGCTCGCACATTGGGCGTTGAAGCTGCAAGCATATGATCACAAAATTTTGCATCGACCAGGAGCAAAACACCAAAATGCGGATTGTCTCTCTAGGCTGCTGACAGTCGCAATCACAGTGGATCTAGCTGACATAATGTATGAGAAGATGGTGGTAAATAAATACCAGGATGAGCCGCTAAATGTGATCAAGGTACTAGATGGACCTAGGGCGGATACCTTTCTTTGTGAAGGAGATCTATATAAGCAAATTGGCGACCAGACGTTGAGTTTCCCTAAGCCTTCAGCCCAACCTGCAATAATTATGGATGCTCATTGGGCTGTAGGCCACGGAGGGTTGCAGAAAACACTGGAGATGTTGCAATCCTGATACTACTGGGAGAGCATGCATTACAATGTATTTGAAACAATTAATTGTTGTCATCAGTGTCAAGTAGAAAATCCTTTCTGAAAGAAAACCACCTACCAACTAGTGAAACCTACTTCGCTTGGCACACTGTTTCCATTGATGTAGTAGACCTCGCTAAATAGTGCCAATTGATAAAAGTATATAATTGTCACTATTAATCACTTGACCTGATGGGTGGAAGCCAGGGCTATTAGTGACTTGGGTGTGGTCACCACTGCCAAGTTCATTATGGAGTGCATTATACGGCGGCATAGCTGCCTGCAGTTCATTCTGACATACAACGGAACCAACTTCACTTCACATATTCTGCTGAAGTTAAATGAGTTGATGTCAATTCGCGGGGTTTTGATCACCCCCTATCATCCAGAATCCAATGGGATGGTGGAGCGAGTCAATGGAACCCTAGTGAACATACTCCACAAATTGATAATGGATTGGCCCTCAGAATGGAGTGCCCTTCTACCTACTGCTGTGTTCACTTACAATATCAGCTATCATTTGGCCACTGGTAAGAACCCATTTCAACTGCTGTATGGTCGACATCTGGCTCTGCCTGCCTTGTTATATTCTTGTGTAGAGGACGCTGGTGGGGTGAATCCTCAGCGATATCTGAATCAACTCACGGATACTTAGATCAAGTTACAAACGGAAGCCAACTCCACCAGTTTAGCAAAGAAAATCTACGACCAGGCAGCCAACCAGAAGCGATGGAGCAGTCTTCTGTTCTTTGCTGTAGGGGATTACGTTTTATTCTACAATCAGCATGTATTTGGATGAAAAAATAAGCTCTCTGACATTTGGGTCAGCCCATTTGAGATTATTGAGAAGACTGGCACAGATGTCTACACAATTAAGGAACCCACTGGGGGTCAGTTTATCAATTGAGTCCACGCGAAGTTCCTTTGAGCATACAAACAGTAGGAACCTATCATCCAGTCAAGGAGGGGGTAATGTCACGATTCCAATATGACTGGATGTAAAGCTATAAGTCAATATGGCGGATTGGATGGAATCCGCTGGAATCAAACTGATACTGGGAATTTTTTCGCTTCAAAAAGAGGCATTCAGCGAATCAAGAGGATTTATTCTGATATTCAATACAAATGGGAGTAAGGCAAAAAGGGAAGCAAAATAGAAGAGTACCAAGCTGAGGACACATCTGGCTGGGGAACCTAGATATAAAGAGTCTTATGGAAGTTAAAGGTAGGGAGGTTTTTACAAGAAAAGGAGCGCGCAGATAAGTCTGTAATAAATATTAAAATAAAGGTTAAAATAAGGGGCGATAGCTCCATACATACTTTATTAAGTATTAATATAAATCAGCAATCCTCATATTGTACAATTTGTTTGCTCAGTGGCTCATACCCTGTGCAAAACCAACTCGGTGGAATTGAGCTCAAACGCTGAGAATTAACACCATCAAAAAGCTGACCAAACTGCATCCTGGGCCTAATCTGTACAAGATTTAGGGTCTATAAATTGCATGCGCTCATCATGAAATTTTGTTACCATCTCTTGTTTGTTATGTAGACCACTTAACCATAATGATTGTTTGCCAAGTAATTTAATTGAGGTGGGCTGACCTTGGGAAAAATAAACTGCATCAATAGGAGGGATAGGGAGTGGGGAGCAAAAACATAGGAGTGGAGGACAAAATCCAAGTACTGGGAGTAAAACCTTCCTGCACATGTTCTGATAGGCCAGTATTACATGATCTAACTTCACTAGTTTTCTTGATTAGACTTAGGCATGGAGCGCGAATGCACATCTATTGCTATCCTCTTGGTACAAAAACACAATTTATGCCACGATCGGATTGGAACATGCATCATGAGGGGTGATAGTGGGATGCCCATACCAACTATGCCACACTCCCTGATTGTTTGTCAAGTAGGTCATTTATGATTTTAGTACTTTATGGCAAATATATAATTATATACCATAAGCCTTAGTTGTTCTACCTTGACTTTAGACTCTATCAAATGGCTTAGAAATTTCTTACAAAGAAATTACTTCCAAAGGTGGCTGTTCAGTCTTATTTTGGTTACAACTGGATCAGGGGCGTTTTAAACCTAGATAAAACCTTAACAGTCTAATAAACCTCTCAAAAATCATCATAAAAAATGTTTATAATAAGGGTTTTGGTTTTTGTTACCAAGCTGGTAATATCACTGCAGTGAAATTCTACTGCCCCATTGGACCATCTAATTACCTACAATAAAAAAAGATTTCTTCTAAAAAGTAAATGTTTTATATACATACCACCATAACTTAGTTTATTAACCTTTGTAAAACATTCAAAATTGATTCATAATCCCATTAGAACTTATTTCCAAAAGACCATACAAAAATGATGTGACGAGGATGCTGAGTTCATTATATTGTTTTTTAATAAATATGCATTATATAGTTTATCTTTTCGTTGGTTTTAAAAATTTTAATAAAACTTACATTTTTCTATTTTAGATCTACTTAATATTTGGAATTAGGATAAAAAAACTTTTTTATAATGCTAAAAAATGATCACATAAACTTTGTGTACTTTTATGTGATTGGCATTATGCAAGTCTAGAGCTTGTAAAATCTTCTGCTCATTTTGAATATTGCAACATTCTCTGATGGAATATTTTCAGTCAGAATTCCTTTTTTGGTTAATGCTACAATAAGTAGAGTTACAAAGATCTCGCGTTTTTAGGTTTATCTTTTATACTACAATCTACTCATAATTTAATGTGATATCTTCATGTTTTATATTTCCTTTGATTTGAGAGGCTCAATCTATATGTTGATCCTTACATAACTTTTAATGGGGATTCTTATATTTGGTAGAATTTCTCCAAAATTTGATACTCCATTGATGTGGATGCCCTGTTTATATGCCAATTCATCCGTTACTTTTGTTATGGCTTATATATAGAATCATTGGCATTATCAGATTTCTTAGTGTACTTTAAAAGGCCAAATCAGTTTGCATCAGATCTGGAAATCTTCCAAGGCTATAAGAAATTAAAATTATATTATAGAATAAATATCAATTTCATGTGGCGGCAATTATTACCTTTACCATGATTCTTATGATCAGATATGGTCTGAATCGTCAAAAATAGAATGCCTAATGCTAAGGCCAACTTCTCTTTCTGCTAAGCATCACTTTTCGAAAATCAATTCAGCCTGAAATTTAGCTCCACTAAAGAGATTTAGGAAAACTACTAGCAAATATGGCAGGAAACCCCGCAAAAGAACCCGCAGGCTATGCCAAACGAGCCAACATCACCCCAAATGAAGCAACCCTCGGTTACCCACCTCAGGGTCAATCAGAATTACCCGCTCTCAAGCAGCAGCCATGAAAGCAGGCACCACCCCCAACCTGGAGCTACTTCAACTAGCGCCAGTTCACCTGATCGCACTTCTTCAACCTGCACGCCTAACAGCTCTGTGTGCGCTACCTCCCACCAACCCGCTGGGCCCCCTCCAACCAAGGAGGCCACCACCCACGCTGTTTTAATGGCGTCTGCTCAGTTAAATGCAACTCAGCCCATCCAGGCATTCACCTCCCCCATTGTGTCAGCTAATTCAGCCCCATCTAATTTTGCTGACGCTGTGTTTCTGGCTCCCTCCATGAGGGGCGATACCCAGCTACCTGTCCCCCAAACCCTCAGATGTAAGGTTGGATTAGCCGCACATTCTGGTTCACTAAGCACCAAATTGGGACAATTTACTCTTCCCAATGAGGATTCAAATATTTCGGATTTTGGAACTTCACACCAGTTCCACTCTCACCCGTCCCATTTAAACCCCATAATTGGCACTTCTCAAGTCGGCACTTTATCTCCATATGCTGAAAACGACCAATTCACCAATCAGCCAGTGAGTTTTGCCCACGAAATCACAGCAAATACTCGGGCTGAATTTACCCAAATAGATTGGGATGGTGATGAAACATCACCCTCCTCCCAATTGGCTGAAGTTAATTCCAATCTGGATGTGCCTCCCCAATTTAGCGAGGCCCAACAATCTGCCCCTCAATTTAATATGACGCCAGCAACTGCTGTAATATTCCAGCAACAAGGGAACTCCGTAAACTTGTTAAAACCACCAGCTCACACTCAACCTGCGATTGCAGCCCAAAGCAAACACAAACGTACCAAAGGAGCCACTGGGGCATGGCAAAAACCTCTGGCACCAACGCTACCCAAAGCTGATCCCTGTGAAGTGGCGTTTATTGCTGATGTTAAGAAGAAATGGGCTGAAACTAGAGCGCAAAAAGCTCTACCTCGCTCAACCCTCTCCCACACAATTCGCCTTTATTATGGGCATAACCCTGTTGAATTCTATATGGAGGATTACTTCTCATACTTTGCAGCGATTGCGGAGAAATTCCCAATTAACACCACCATCCATGAATCAGTGGAGGGCCACTACATCGATGTGGGCTTCACTGAAGCTGCCCTTGCTGACCATGCTGCCACCCTCCAGGTCATTATTCCATGTGGATCTCTTCACATCTCCCACACGCTCTCACCTGGAGAAAATTTCATGGGTTACTTTTTCCAACCTACCAACGACTGTTAATCCTGAGTCTCTTAAACTGGCTCTCCATCGTGGTTTAATGGAGTTTGGGTCTGTTCTTTCAGTGGACTTTAGCGTCCCCTCTTACTATGCTCCCACTCAAAGAGCTCACACTGCTAGGGCGTCGTTCATCCCCTCCCCCAATGTATCCCGCAACATTGAGGTTATTCCTCGTGTGGTGGTAGTTGGGGCATGCCCTGAGATCTTTTTTGTCGACCCTGATCAGGCGCGCCCCGGTGTTCATGGTGTAACGCCCTTGGACACTTGTATAGTGGCTGCACAGCTCAAAAACAAGCCCTCTTAGCCACCACCCAGGGGCCTAAACCAGGCCAAAAACAATCCCACGTGGCCGCAGCAGCAATTCCACAACCCACACAATGGGTTCCCGTTCAAGACCTGTCCCCTGAGGCCTTACGCCTAGCAGTTGAAACAGCTAACCCCACTATTGGTATGGGATACCTTTGCGCTCATGCCCCCTTCCAGTGGGCACCCCCTCCAATCTCCCAGAGTCAACTCCCTCTCTCACCAAGCGCAAGGCATCTCCCACAGGGTGCCCCTCATCAGCCACCCCCACTCAGGGCTCCGCGGCACCCCCACCAACCTCCACCTGCGATTTATCGCATCAACCCTCAGCTCCCAAAGGAGCTATGCCCACCAGCATGGACTGGCAACCCGCGGCCTGCGGTAGAAGTGCCACCTCAAAGAGTCCTACCCCAACCCCACAGTCCATTTTGCGCGGATCCTTTGCAATGTTGGAGGAAGTGAATATGGACTCAGACTTATCAAATGGGGACACCGCGGAGGTCACCATTGCTCACCCTCAGGTCCTTCCCTGCAACGGAGTGAGGGCAGCATCCTAGGCTGGCTTACTGGGTCCTCCGCCCCCCACCCTCTCCTTCCCCTCAGAACCCTCGACGCTCCTCACGGATTGCAGCTAATAGTCAAGCTAAAGGACTCAAAACTAGCCGCCTCACAGCAGCAGGTTTAAGCGCTGGCAACCCCCAGGACATGGAGGGGAACAGCTTTAAGTCCCCATGGCAGCACCCTGGCCCTGCAATCCATCAACGCAAATGGGTTGCGGGACTTTAAGCGGAGAGCCCGCCTCCTCTGCAACTTCAGGTCAGCACAAATTGACATCGCTGCTGTCCAGGAGCCCCATATCCTCCCCACGAACAATCTGCATGGAATGAACAGTTTGGAGGTAAAGCCTTCTGGACAAACCATGCCGCCCTTATTGTTTTAAATCCCCGGGTTAAATCCATTCTTTTTCACAACATCTAGGTGGCCGCCTCATACTGGTTAAACTCACCACTCCTGGCTTCTCTTTCTTCGCTGCAAGCATCTACCTGCCTAATGCAGGTCAGGAGCAAAATCGGCTCTTGGAAGAGCTCGTCCAACTCAATCTCCCACGGAATACAGTCCTCTTAGGAGATTTCAACACAACCATAAGTCGCGTCCGTGACTCTTATCCCCCTGCAGCAAAGGAACGCCCTGGATCAAGTCGCCTCCAGGATTTCCTTCGCCTGAGTGGCATTATAGATGCGCTTCCACCCTCCGCATCTGGCTTAGGTTGCATGACTAGGATCCAGTATGATGGAGGAGCTTTCCAGTCAGCGTCACGCATAGATATGGCACTGATTGGCCCCCTGCTAATTGGCCGCGTCTCCTCTCCCATCTCTTGTGACAACCATCTGAGTGATCACAGGTCACTCACCGTTGTCCTCACCATCACACTTAGACCGTCTCGTAGGTTCTGGCCTAGGGTTGCCCCAGCTCTTCTCAACAACCCCTTCACTAAGGAGAAGCTGTCTATGACCATCCGGGAGACTCTCACCTCCCCCCACCCCACCTGCTTGACCACAAGGCTAAATGGGCGGTGACCAAGGAGGGCATCACCCGCGTTGCTTACAACTGTGCCAAAGCCCAGATGACTGCAGCTCGCGCCAGAGTCAAAAGGGCGGAAGCCAAAATCAGACATCTGGAGCGAAACTGCCAGCCTTCGCCCTCTCCCAGATGGTTGGAAGACTGGGAAGCGGCTCAGGAAGCACTCCGCTTGGAGCTCACATTGCAGGAAGAACGGGCAGCAAACTTTACAACATCTCATTATTATGCTCAATGGGAACGCCCCACCCGCTTCTTCTTTCAGAAACAGAAGGCCCGGTCAACAGCGCAGGATATTACTGCACTGAAGATTGGCACTACAACCACTTCGGATAAGGAGGAAATCACGCAGGAACTACACCGCTTCTACTCCAGCCTCTTCCATGCCACCCAGGTGGACCCATCGGACATCCAAGACTTCCTGTGGCGGGCTCCAGAGCCGCTATTGACCCACGGGCTGATGAGGCTCTACTGGCGCCTATTTCCATCCAGGAGGTGATGGAAACCCTTCTGAAATCCCCACGGCTTAAAGCCCCAGGCCCAGACGGAATACCCTTCAAGGTGTACCTTCTGGAACCTGCAGTGATAGCCAGAACCCTCCGCGACCTCTTCGCTGCACTCTTGGTGAATGGCGAGGTCCTCCCCGACTCCAGAGGCTCAATCACGACCCTCATTCACAAGAAGTCAGACCGTGAGAACCTGGCGAACTGGCGCCCCATAGCGTTGATCAACACAGACCATAAGCTCTTCACGAAGCTTCTGGCCAACCGCATCACCAAATGGGTGTCACCTCGCCTCTCCCATCCCAGCACGGTTTTATTCCGGGGAGGTCGTTATGGGACAACTACAATGACCTTCACGTGACTTTGATTGCTAACTCTCGTAAGGTGAATGGCTTTGTGGCTCTCCTGGATATGGAGAAAGCATATGATCGGGTAGCCTGGAAGTATATTGATGCTTCCTGGCCCGCTTCCATCTCCCACCCGCAGCTAGGCGCTGGATATCAGCGCTCTATGACCAGCTCCACACCAGAGTCCTGGCGCCAATGGGTTTTACAGTGGCAGTACCAGTTGGACAAGGTCTCCGGCAAGGGGACCCCCTGAGCCCTATCCTTTTTAACATCACCCTTGACCCCCTCTTGGCCTCCTTACATGACAAGTTAACAGGGATTCTGGTCCAAGGTAAAGCCCCCACACGCACTATGGCATTTGTAGATGACACTGCCATTTTATTTGGCTGCCCTGAGGATGTTGCCCTCGCTGCTGTGACCATTGAGAGGTACACCAAGGCGTCCAACGGCATGGTCAACACCTCCAAGACAACAGTTGTACAGGTCGGCTCCCCCACCTTCCCCCCACCATTTGGTATTGAACCTGAGCGCGGTACCTTCCTCCACCTGGGCGTTCTCACCAACCAACAAGGAGTTGCGCTAAAAGACAAAGAGGACTTGCTCCTCGCAGCAGTTAAGTCCAGGATTGCCAGCTGGAACCGGCGGCACATCACCCCCCAGGGTCAAGCTCTGATGGCCAATGTGTTCCTCCTCTCCAAAGTCTAGTTCCTAGCGCACGTCTGCCCATTCACAGATGCCTTTTATACGCGGCTCAATGTACTCCTCCGCTGTTGGATCTGGGGCTCAAACCATCCACCAATGGCCCTCTCAACCATTGCCCGACCCTGCAATGAAGGGGGCCTAGGGCTTCTGGACACGCGATCCCACGCCACCACAATCTTCCTGAAGTTCCTATGGCCGATTGTCTGCTGGGACGCGACCCCCATGCCCCAATGGGCGCCCGCCCTCCGCCAGTCAGTGTCAGCAGCTCTGGGTCTTCCTAGAGCATCTCTGACCTCATTAGGGGAGTGGCTCACAAACCACCCAGGCCATCGCCTGAAACCATCCTCATCCCCCTACTGGAACCAGGCTCTCCTTGCCCTGAAACGAGTAGGCGCGCGGATCCACCATGCCTTCCCATAAATAAGGGAAGGCCCTGGCCTCAGCCCCCGTCGCCATGCAATTTTGCACAATGGACAAGTTGTCACAACTCGCCTCAACCCCAAGATCTTCCTCCCATCCGCCCAAGACTCCTTGAGCTCCTCCCTCCCTCCGTGAGATTTGACCTTAAGGAATTGTGGAAGGACGTCTATCACCCCATCCTGTCAGCAAAGGTGTCCAACACCTTATGGAGGGTGCTCCACTGTTCATACAGGACAGGGGACTGGACTGGCCCTACCTTCCAGCATCAAAGCTGCCCCCGCTGTGTGGAGCCTATTGACTCCCACCTCCATCGTTTTTTCACCTGTCCAGGTGTCGCCGCATTTTGGCCAAAGGCCCGCGCGCTCCTCCATGCTCAGCCCTGGTCTGGACACCCTGCGCAAGACCTCATGTTCGAGCAGACATTGCCTGGTTGCCACTGACCCCTCTGTGTCCTCGCCTATGCCACAGCCATCTAGACCATCCATAACTCCTTCCTTCGTGCTGCCTTTGACCAGCAGGTGTGGACCCTTCCACACATGATCACCCACTTTCAGGTACACTTTGAGATGGCCCTGAAGGTCTGCACTATGTCGCCAACCCTCCCCCGCTCAGTTGTCACTGCAGCACGGCTCTGGCGCGCAAACCCCCCCTCCCTTTCTCGATGCCTCCTCCCTCCCCTTCCCTCGCCTCAGGATCTTAGGAGCCCAGGCGTAATTCAATAAACATCGATGAATCCCCCCTCAGGTTGGGACCATCTAGTACTGCAAAAAATAGAGCGTTTAATACTAATTTATGCCCAATAATATAGGGATCTCAATTTGGTCAAAATTCTTAACTGTAGATATCCTAGTCCCAACGGGAGGATAGATGCAGCTCAAAAGGGATTGGTAGAGAGCATCATTCTTGTTGAGCTACTAACATTACTGTTAGATGCATGAATCCAAGTTTGATTCAGTCCTTTGAAGCACGCATTGAGGAATAGTTAACGATGTTATTAACCTAGTAACTGGATGATCAGCCGTCTTTTAATGAAATACAATAATATAATTGAAAAGACTGGTTTTCTTTCTCATAACAATAACATTAGTTACTATGATTTGATTCAAACAGCAATTTTTGATAATCACACCTGAGAGATGGGCATATTCAACAAATACCAATTAAATTGGGCGAAAGCCAAAACAGGAAATGGACAAAACGGTGTGCTGAAGGGCAAGAAGTGCCCTGGAGGGGGACCGGGAAACATGGCCACCAAAAACCATAAACTGAGGCACCATCCAGGTTTGTGGAGCTCGCCATGAAACATAACCAATATATGGAAATCCAATATAACCAACCCCTTTTAAAGGTAGAGCTCAGGCTCCAACTCTATCTAGAAGTCAAATCTCCAAACCTGTGGGAGAAAGTGTGCGAGGCACAGGCCTCCCTCTTCCCATACACGGTGTACATTAACATAGAAATGGTCCCATGTGATTGAGTCTTGGGCTTTGAGACTGAAGAAGATGCAGACACCGCTGCAAAAGTATACATCGAAGCTGTCCTCCCCTGAGGGCAAAAGAATTGTGCGCACTGTGTGCACCAGATGAAATGAAGCGAACACCTTGGTCACTCCTTTAACTCACTCCCCACCAACCTCCCCACAAGAAAATTGAGGAGGAGACTGAGCTGGACTTAAACACTACGGAGAAATTAAACAACTTGAATTACAATGATTTTACTGATGCTGAACTTGTGCACAGGAAAGGAAATCGCCATGATCCACCCAATTCCCAAGGTGACTTCAGACCTCACAAGAATTCCTCATACAGTGCAGTTTCACCTCCCAGACAAGAAAGTGTCAGAGCCATTACACGTCACACCAGAACGTGCACCACATATCTGCAACTACTGCACCGCATTGGGGCACAAGGAACATGCATGCCCCGTGAAGGAGGTCATTATGGCTCTAGAATTCTGTTTTGACGCCATGGACTAAAATGATGTAGAATTTGGCAAAATAATTGATGCCAACATCGCCTTCCAATGGGGAGAGGATGGGCACTACCTCATCATAGACCCAGTAACCCCCAAAGCATGTAAGGTGCAGAAGGCCCACAAGTGGGAAGTGGCCAAGGCTGCATCACTCGCGGCCTCCGCATTGACCCCAGCAAAATTCAGAGAGACATTGAGAAAATCAGCTGAGCCAACCAATCATAACAGACTGCCCAAGCTGAGGAGGACATGGAGGAAATTGTCTGAACCACCCAATCATAGCAGTATGCCCAAAATGAAACTTTTTCACAACAATGTGACTAATTTATTAAAATGGTATCAATCATGCAAACTTAGCAGAACAATTTAGCTCCACTATGGGCGAAAAAGCGGGACCCAATTCTCCAAATTTTCACCCCAAAACCACAGAAACACATAAGCGAACCGCACCACCCAGCATGGGTCATAAGTGGGAGAATCTTCTGCAAATTCTAAAAACCGCAATATCCATGAGAAATCGACACAGGGTATGGAATTAGAGGATGCCTCAGATTAAACTGGCCCAATAACACGTAGCAGGGCAGAAAAAAGGGCGTTGGGTTGGTCTGGGAATCCCTCTCAACTGCTCCTGAGGCGCCGCGGGCACCTCAGTGACAATAGGAATGCTAAACATCATGGGAGCCAGGGCTCATGCTTCCCAGCCAAAAATCTGGACTTCCTATGAAAACCCCCTGTAGATATCTTGGCCATCCAAGAAACCTATTGTCTATAGGGGGAAGAGGAATTCTGGTCAGCCAGGGTCTCACCATCCCTATTGGTATGGATGACACACTGTGGTGTGGTCATCCAAAATAACAAAACACTAAAAATCACCAACTTCTTCTCATACTTGCACAGTTGCATCCTGATTGCAACGGTTGTAAACCAAAAGGACACTATTTTGATAGCAATAATCTATGCACCGTGCATCGCAGCTGAGAGTAAACAATTCCTTGAAACCATATTAACACTCGCCCTCCCACAAGATACCATACTACTGGGCGACCTCAACTGCTAGGATAACCCCAAAATGGACCAATGGCCTAAACCCAAGGGATACCCTCTGGGACACATCAAGTTTTTGTACAATAAAGGCATCCCTAGGCCTACACAACACCCTCCCCTAGGTCACTTCTCCTTCCCAACATGACCTGCCCCAACATACGCGAGGGTACACTCACCTCAATGAGCCGCATCAACTACATCCTCGCTCCAAAAACCCACCAATCAAACATCTCCAACTTCAAAACAAATAAATCAATTTCTCTGACCACCAACTCGTTTTGGTGCAGCTCTCACCAACCCAAACTCCAACACAGGCGACAACCTGGAGGAAGCTACACCTGGAAAACATGAAATTTCCCGAAATATCTTACTGGGTCAAACATGAGGCCATGAACCCAGAATTCACAATCCCATTCATATTGAATCCCACCAAATTTGGGCAAATTTCAAAACTGAACTAATAAATAAAACTTGTCACCTCTCCTCGCGTAAGTACACCGCCAACACAGCCACAATCAGGCTCACCTTAGCAGAACTGGACCACCTTGAGCTCAACGCCCTAAAGTCCGGCTACAGCCCCAATTGGGGGCACAAATGGGCGGAAATATCCGCCTGCCTAATTTCCCTCATCTTCAAACACTAGCACAGAATTAAAGTATTGAGAAAAGGTGAGTTCATTTAAGAATGTGAAACCTGCTTGACGTACTTCTTCTGCAAATTTCACTCCTGCGGCAACCAGCTTACATGCACACAGCTCTGCAAAGTTGACAGCACTGTGGCAACTGACCCAACAGAAGTCAAAACGGAAGTACACCGCTACTTCACTGAACTATATCATGATACCCCAACGGATCCCCAAAAAATTAAAGATATTATACACACTTCTGGAATACAAAGCACAACGCTGGACTACAACCTCCTAAATATGGTAAAAAAGGAAGAACTCTGGGACACAGTCCGCGGTACACCTCATAGGAAATGCCTAGGGCCTGATGGGATACCCTACAAATTTTACAAGAAATACTTCAAGCAAATTGCCCCCCTCCTCTTATCATCAATGAACCAGTGCTAATGGAGACTCGCCTCCTGCCTGGCGGTCAGGACTCCTATGTCATAACCCTGTTCAAAAAGGGTGACAAACTGTACTAGACAACTGGCTCCCAATTGCACCCTCTAAAACTGATACAAAACTAATTACAAAAATTTTAGCAACCAGATTAGGCACAATAGCTTCCAATATCCTGTTACCCAATCAGTTTGGGTTCATACCAGGGCGTTCAATATGGACCAATATACACTCCGTCGCCAACATAAGTCAGTTCAAAGCATCTGGAGCCCTGGTATTCCTAGACCAGGAAAAGGCATACGACCGCATTATCTGGCCATACCTGAAGGAATGCCTGGCGCCTTCAAACTCCCACCCAGATTCATAAACTGGGCAATGCTTCTTACAGAACCAGCATACATGGCTGTATGTGGCCCTGGCTTTCTAACCAACAAGATCACACCACGGAGAGGGATCAAACAAGGGGACACCCTCAGCCCGCTGCTGTATTTTCAGCTTTGATCCACTCCTTCACGTTGCTGACTCACGCCTTGTGGGCATAACTGCACAAGGCCAATCACCAGTCAATATACTAGCCTTTGTGGATGACTGCATAACTGGTATAGCTAACAATAATTATGCCCGCTAAATGGAACGCACATTAGAGGAATATTTTGTTATAAGCAAAGCATCGCTCAACAAAAGGAAAATGGAAATATTCCTCTTAGGCAAGTACACTAACTACTGGGCTACAACACCCAAACCTCTTAGCCCCCCACGGAGGAACAACCCTCTCATCCTTCCCTTCACAGTACCTCCTTAACCAACCCTGTCCGCCACCTTGGGGTATGGCTGGAGACAGGAGGGTACGCCAATGAGACAATGGAGAACAACCTACTATAGTGGATGTCCAACCGTGTCGCTTCTTTTAATGGAAGATCCCTAGGACTAATGGGGCGAGTAACTGTTGCCAACTCACTCATCATCCCAATGCTGTGGTTCCCCGCACACACAATATCCTTCTCCCTACTTTCATGTCCTCAATCCGCGCACTTATCCAGAGATGGCTGTGGCCTGGAGCCCAGCCACCTGTACGGGTGGAAACACTCTTTGGCCCATGCTCCAGTGGAGGCATGGGCCTAATAGACTTTGAGGTCCACGTCAACCATATATTGGGCACATGGATAAAGGAAGTCCTAGCTTCAGACCTCCCGTAACAACACTGGTCCAGAGTGGCGAGGGCCAGATTTTCCCAGGCGCTAAAACTATCCAACCCACACCCCATCCAGACTGCTCACATACCTTGCAAACTATCCCAACGCAGCGGAACCTCATGGAACTCCCCCACACTTCAAACATCTCCTCAGCACCATTTGGCACAGGGGATGGTCCGTCACACTCACAGGCACTTATCATGGAAGGGTAGGCCCAGAGCCCACTTCACACTAAGGAACACAGATGAAAACTCCCAGAGGGACACACACAACGTGGCCCTAGTCATTGCAAGAATCATCTACCTGGATGCTTTAAACATCCCATACGATATCACAACACAGAAGACAGTATGGAGGCTAACACATCATCCGCTCCTCCAACCAAGGGTAAGAGCTAACACATAGCGTTGCCTCAGAAGAACCTACAGAACAGCAGATCGCTCCAACTCCCTTCATGCAGAGTGCGCAGTGTATGGAGTGGATGGCACCCTACACCACCGCCTTGAAGCATGCCCCCATCTAGAGCCATATGATGAGAAGTTGCGAACCTGCTAAGGATCCAAAATAACCAGGAATTATCAATCTCCAGGAGCCTCCTCACGCTCCAACTCAAATCCCTGATACCACCTACTCTCTGCTCCCTAATGGTAACCATTGCAATGTGGACAATCCACACCATAGCTTTGGACGCTTTCAAGGGAACTGTATCAACCATCAGTAGGATAATCAGCAGATTCCACCTACACCTGCTGGAACACTTCCAAGCCTGGCTATACAGATATATGAATCTGAGGCAACAAAGGCTTGTTGAGTCATGGTTCCCAGTCTGATTTCTGCACATGGACCTCTTCCTCCACACCTGCTCCATAACAGGGGAAACCCCCTCAGATTAGCGCACTCAACCCCCCCATACCTGGTGGTACCAGCTGGCAACAGGGGTAGCTCGTCTACTCTGGGGTGCCTAATTTAGTTATACTTCACCTCCCCCTATCCCACTATGTATTTCATTATTTCCCATCCCCTGGTCGTCTTACCTCAGTCAAATAAAACTTTTAAAAGACTTTCCCTTAAAATGTATGACAAATCTTATAATCAATATAATTAGGACAATCCTGCTAATTGGGGGTTCGAGGGTCTCAAGAACTTCCCAATTGATTTTATTGGTGAGTGTAAAATGTAATTATTTTAGGAAACCTATATTATTATTTAAAGTAACAGTGATAAAGCATGTATATAATGAATGAAAGGAGCACCCATGTTTGGAGCTGAAATTAGATCAGGATTATCAAAGCTTAAAATACTTGCTTATCACACATCAGCTAAGCTTTTTCCAGTAACGAGAATTTTAAGTCAATGGATAATTACGCACAAAGGATGGCTAAAGTCAGTGACGTATTAAGATAATTCAATTACAAGACCTTGTCCTATCATTTTAAGCAGTTTGTGGATTGTGAAGAAAGGTTCCTTGAGCCCATTATCTGGTAGGTCGCTAGGGAGGCAACTTTTTATTAATTTATTGACTCATTTTTTTAGTACTAGACGGTATTGACTCATAGTTCTGGTGTGAACAATAATATCACAGTGAAGATAATTGATATAGTTTTAGTAAACCTTATGTTAAGAATTAATGGCAACACGTTTTTCAAGGATATAAAATTGATATCTGGGTCAGTGAGATCATTATAAAATGATATACCTCTGGTTGAAGTTTCACCTATACTAAGGAAAATTTCAACACAATCCATGACCATCCATTAACAAGAAATCCAAGCATTGAAAACCCAGGAGCTTACCTCACGTCACTACTCATGACTAGGTATGCCCACCATGATGCTTAAATAAAATATCAACTGCTTAACATGTACTTGATTGATCTCTAGTATGCTCACGCCCTCAAGGCCTCCTCAAACTCTCAATCTCTTTTGAGCCTTGGTCATCTTTAAATGTTAATTGTATCATCCTTTTTAGATCAAATGGGTTTAATTACATAATGATGGTGGTAATCATCTCATAGATACCAAGTTTATCATTGTATCTTCTATATACTCCAAGGCTACCGCAGAGATTTTCCTATAAGATTTTTTTTGAGATTAGCTACCTGAAAAAGTGGTTTTAGATAGTGGCCCTCAACTCGTTTACTGATGACAGAACATTTACTTTACAAATAGGGCATTAGAGCATTCATATTTCTCAGCTCTTAATATAAGTTATATGATCATACTGACCTCATTAATTAGAGTTTCTGGTACAATATCTCTATTATTGCATACTTACATTACATGTTTTTCTCATTTGTTTTTATCCTATCAAAATTATTAAAGTAGCTTATTATCACTCTTCATTGGCATATCACTATTTTTGCCAACTATGTACAGAACCCGCTGAATTTTTAAAGGAAAGGATGAATTAACTTTTAGCAACTGAAAAGTTAGCTCTTGAAAATCAGGATGACATCAAGGTGCTTCACCCCTTCACTTACAACAGATGTTGGGGCTATAAACTATAAAGCTGATGCTCAAATGGAATCAGGGTTAGAATATTATGAGGTACATGGTATTGATAAAGTGCAAAAATTATACATTTATAATTAAAGTAGATTTAGCCTTCTCGCCCTTAGGTCTTGTATGGCAATATAATGCATAAATGAGGCCAAAATTGAGTTGAAACTAAAATGCTTCTAGGATCCATAAATTATCCCATGTATTATAAATAAGTAGATTTGATGAGTCCATCTCGAAGAAACCTGAACTTTTGTATCACAACAACTTAGATTAGTCCAAGTATAAATAGAATCTACCCTTGACACCAAAGCTTTTTGGAAAGGATTTATCTAGTGAAGTGGTAGGTTATTGTGACGGATGCAATGTCTGCCACAACAGATTAGAACTTGGAGGCTCAAAGTTGTCAAAAATTTATAAATCTAGACTTTAAACTGATGTGTTTTTAACAGGAAAAATGGCCGCGAAATGTGGAACAAAAAATATCGTATAAAACCTTGATGGGGTTCTCTTGATTGCAAGGGAAGGCTCAGATACAGGAAATTAAATTGAATGCATTATAGGGAAAAAAGCCCCCAAGGGTCAGAAAAATTCCAGGAGACTCATCAGATCAGAAAATTCTAATCTGATTAAATTATTAATGCGCAACTTAGAAGTCCAACATCTCATATTAAAAGGTCATTAGCAAGCTTTGGAGGTAAATGCCCATTCAATTCGCGTTTTAGAAACAAATGTCATAATTTGATGTTACTTTGATCATGACATCACCTCCCTATAAAATGGAAGGATCAGCGGCCAACATAAGATACAATGGAAGGGGGAGCATCATCTGTGAAGCATAAGCGCAACAGTAACATAATAGCACTAGCGCACAGGCTTACTTCACAGGAGCAAAAGAAACAGTGAACTTAGGAGCAACTCACATTATTTTGGCAGGACAGGTGGCTTCTTCAGGTGGCGGCACAGCAAGCACAATATGTCTAAGCTTGGTGAGAGCAGAAGGCATAGTAGTAATGGACAGATGGGAGGAACAACAGACATGTGCATGGTGGGGAACTGAAGAGGAAAAGAAGTTATGGGTGCTGCAGCATGACTGAGGGAAGGAGTGGAGGTAGGGGCGCGTCAAACGCCTTGATGGTATTCAGACTTCAGATAGTATTTTTGTAGGGGGTTGAAAACACATAATCTTGGTTGTATTTTACAGACGCAATTTCCACCACAACAGATAAGATTTGGAGGGCTTATTGTTGCCATAAAAAACCAGAGTTTTTAACTGACATGGTTTTTAAAGCAGTAAAGTTGACCGCAATTTGAGGCCCAAAAACTATTATGGAAAACCAAGATGGAGTTCACTTGTTTTAAGATGAGGTTTAAATACTGGACATTGGGGAAAATCCAACGCATGATGATGAGAAATGCAACTAAGGTCATTATAATCTTAACTTTGCCATCAGATAAAAAACTCTCAGCTGATTACCTCATTGATGCATGACTAAATGGTGTGAAAATTTATATAAAGGGATTACAATGAGCTCTAGAGTAAGTATCCTTTTAATCGCTTTATAGAATAAAAATGCCACATTTTTTATATTTGTTCAATTGTATCATCACCCCCTCATAAAATGGAGTCATTGACGTTAAATAGTAAAAGTGATGGTAGGGGAAATTCTGGCACTATGGGAACAGGCTTTATGTGAAAGCACACTGGCACTGAAGCACATGCTTACTGCATGGTTGTGATGGACACAATGAACTCAAGCGCAGCTTGCTTTACAAGTGACATAATAGGCGGGCTCCTTCAGGAGACATCATGGCAAGCACAATGTGGCTGTGCATGGTAGCGTGGCGCACAATTGCAGTGGACAGATAGGGAACAACAGACATGGGTGTGGTGGGGCACTTAATTGGGGTGTCATGTATAAAGCCAATTAGAAGAATAATGGGCTTCCAGTCTGGGTGAGCCAGAACCCAGTGGAAAGCCTATAATACTAGAGTCACAACTGCTAACAGCTTAAAAAGGGACTTTCTAGGTGTCAGGAAGTTGATAATACTGGACGATATGCTAACCATACTGGCGGATCAGAGGGGGAATCAAGATGAGTCTCAAGATTGGAAAAAGAGGTATGCAAATATTAGTTGATTGAAATGTCAACCAATCAGCGAGAAAGGGGAAATTATGCCAAGCTTTGATATCAATGGGGGTTTCTAGTAAAAGGGAAAACGAATAGAAGACTACCAAGTTGAGGATGCATCCAGATTGGGGAATTGAGATATAAAGAGTCTTCGAAGGATTGAGAGGAGGACTTCTTTTGGTAATTAGGTTGTTGCAGAGAGGTCTGCAAATTAGTATAATAATAAAGGTCAAATTAATAGGCGATAGCTCCACGTAAAAGTTTAGCAGTTTTTATTAAAATTGGCGATCTTCATATCATCTGATTTGGTTGCTCAGTGGCTAATACCCTGTGCAAACTGACTCTGCAGAAGCAAGACTCTACGCTGAGAATTAACAGTGGTGCTCACTACAGGGGGCCATTGGTCAACTGTAGTCTTTCAACGCTGAAAAATGATGATGAGCCCACATTCATTAAATCACCATTCTATTGGATCTGTATGCATTATGCGGAAGAAGAATGGGAGACACCTAATAATGAACCAATATTATTCACTGTGACTGAACCAGGTAATGATGAAGTTATGATCAATCTGCAACTAGAAAACTGCCTTGAGCTGACGGCCCACCAACTAGGACGCTCCACAAATGTGACC